>JAVQKC010202716.1:0-56462 GCA_036025475.1 Philypnodon macrostomus | reverse complement strand
TCCTTTTTGAGTTATCGCGTTCACAGCTAGGATCTGCGGACGCGGACGCGGACGCGGACGAACACCGACGTGATTCCATAATATCGGCGACACGCTGTTTTCGCCGATATAATTACTATGATCATTATTTTGCTAGGAATCCAGATGTTGTAGCAAACCTGTAAAGAGACAGAACTTATATGGAGTACTGTGTGAGAGCGTTCAGTCCACTGGATACCTAAAGTCTTGGTGACATTAGCTGTGTGCTTGGGTTCATTCACTACATTGTTTTTCAATAGCGTCTCTACATAGCTTTCCTACCTTAAACTTTATTTAGCAGTTATTGTTGGTAGTGATCATAAATATTTGTGATAATACAATTGGGACGACTAATTATGTGTCGTATCCTATCACTGTGTTCAGATGTTTGTTGTAGTCATGAGAGGTGTAGCTGACACCATCTCAGTCACTTCTCATGTGCATGTGATAGCTGCCTTTCTGATTATAATGATACAGATTATAACTTTTTGACTTGATTTTTTTTTTGGTTATTATGGCTGACATTGTTGCTCATAAAAACTAGGACAAAGACTATCATTGACGCAAAGACTCTTTTCCTAGAAGTACTTTGGTTTGTTAAATATCACCTATCTCCTTTTTAGACAATGAAGGGCAACTTGCATCTGTTTGCGTTTCTACTTCATGACCCCATACCTTTCTATGCAACACCATTTCACTGTGATGCCAAGCTGGAGTGGGTCTGCCAAATACCCAGAGGTATTATTATTATAATTTTTATTATTTTTATTTTTATTATTATTATTATTATTATTATTATTATTATTATTATTATTATTATTATTATTATTTGGACACCATTACTTATTTTACCTTTTTTTTTTTACAGGAAAGACACCTAAGACGCCGGAGTGGTACATTCCTGGTATTTTTCTTTTTATAGTTTTGGACATGATTGATCACCGTAAACAAATAAATAAATAAGCTAGACAGAGCTGAGTGAATTCATAGCCACAGTAAAAAGTATAAAATAATATTTTTCATAATAATAAATACATCTTATTAGGAAAAAGATAGATTGATAAATGTAGCACTCCGCTCTTCAGAGTTCTACACATTATCAGTCCGGGATCGCTCCTGTAGAAAATATTCAGAAAGAGGATGGAGGTGATTGGCTGAAGCGCAAAACAACAACTAATATGACGAAGCCAAGCGGAGGAACTGCTAAATTAGTAAATTAATTTAAGAAATTATCGTTGGGTGATTTTGAATGTTTATGTAAAAATATAGCAGCATACATTATTTCAGCGTGCCAATGTTGCTAATAAGGTTTGCTAAAAAGCCTGTTGTTGTCAGCAAACCTAAAGCCCACCCACTCACGGCATTACTGCCACATGATTGGTTTTACACGTCAAACGAATCAGCGGGCCCTAACTTTCAGCACAGGGTTATATTTGCTGCTCATGTAATCAAAAAACTACTTTTAAAAATACTACTTCTTTATTTTCAGGTGGCCACCATAAGACATCTGTTTTCATTGATGGAGAGGAGTTTTGGTTTATTTCGGAGCCTCCTTTGGCTTTTGAGGAAGCAAAGCTTTACTGCCGTAATAACGGGAGCAAACTGGCTTCGCCCTCGAGCTTTACTGCAGCAAGACAAATCTACCAGAAACTGCAAAGTGTGAGTGTTCTCAAATACACCAATACCTGTTACCTGCTGGTCGCTTCCCCACCACGGGGCTCTGCGGTGATGACACTACATTCATTTCTTCTTACAGCCGTTTGTATACAGTCTGTCAGCCCCAAACCTGTTCATCCAGGTCCATCTTGGTCTTCCTCTACCTTCCCTTCTGTCAATACTTTCTGAAGTTTGTTTTTTCCGGAAAGATGTCCAAAATATGCAGTCTTCCTTTTTTTATTATTTCTGTTTTTAGTATTACCAGAATTTGCTGTTGCCAGTACTTTCTATTCATATGAGATTCTTAACATCCTCCTGGTTAACCACATCTCAAAAGCTTCAACTCTTCTCATACATTTCTTGTTGAAAGTCCCGGTTTCTGCTGCATGCAAACATTTGTGCTGAGATTTAGTTTCCGTGATGCCTTCTTCACATTTCCTGTCTTTGGTTGGTTATCAGTTGTCCCAGGTACACAAACTTATTATGACTTGTTGACTTGTTAACTGTTGTTATGTTGATGACTGGTCTATCACCTTTTGCTCCTCTGTGCATCACTTTTGCTTTACTTTTCTTCACATTCATCTTTAATTCTAATCTACAATCCTCGTTTCTGCCCCAAGTCTTAGGTGATACACCAATAATTGCCCCAGTATTTACTGTATTCATTTGTTTGCAGGTTTCTCCGACACTAAAGTTAAAGTGGTGGATTGATATGAAAGACCCAAGACACCTCTACCCCATGACGTAAGTGCTAGTGTAAGACTGTTGTCATTCAAATAAACTGGAGCAGTGAACATATGATGCTAAATGTAAATGTACATCTTACAGATACTCTCGGATGTTCTTCTATCAGTCACTTCTATCAGGCAGATGTCCAACCCTTAATGCTATATATGTGTTTCCAGGTGCGTTACAAGGAGTACTGAAAATGTGTATATAAATATGATATGGAGGGTGTATTTAGTGGAAAACATGACCCTGAATGTCTGTATATCACAAAAAACTAAAGAGAAATTGAACGTTATTTAAGTCATAAACAAAATGTATTTGATTATTTTCAGAGAATAATGTAAATTGTAGAAGTCGACTACCTTTCGTGTGTCAGAGAATCAATGTAACATCAGTGGAGAATCCTTATGAGCCACGGCCTTCCGGACAACCATGTGGAACCTCTTTGGCTTTCAGAAATAAGGTCTGAACCTGCTATTCCCAAAAACAGATTCCTATAGTAAGATTTCATTTATAGAAATAATTTGATATGGTCCTTGTTTTTTAGTGTTACACAGAGATGAAGAGCACACAGTTAATGTCTTTTAAGGCTGCCAGCAATGAATGCAAATCGGTTGCAGGAACTCTACTTACAATATCAGATCAAGTCGAGCAAGGTACCTTTTTTGAATAATTAAATATGTCTCCGTCTGTAATATTTTATTGGAGCACCAATGTTGCAAGCATTTTATAATGGGAAGGAGTTGTGAGAAAATATTTGCCAAATTTATTTTCAAAATTGACTTAATAGATTTTTTTGTCTAGACTTTGTCACAAGCATCCTGGCAAAAAGAAAAGACTTGAACTACACATGGATTGGTCTGAAACTTAAACCAAAAGAACAGAAATGGGTAGATCAGTCCTCTGTGTCCTTTGTCAACTTTAATCCTCTGCTTCATGGCATGGTCAAGCCCATAACAATCAACGTAAGTGGCCTCTTTGACAAGTAATGTTATTTAGCATCAAATAATAATGTAATTAGTATTTTGTTTTATTGTAGCAATTTGATGTTGAGAGTATGGATTTGTGTGCGTTCATGATCAATAACCCACACTCAGACTTGATGGGGAGTTGGGACTTCACTTCCTGTGGAGGTGTTCAACCACTGGCTTATTGCCAACACTATGGAGGTAATCCAATATTGCCACAAGACTATAAATGCAAAATTACTTGTTTTAATATTGATTTATTTTGTATTTCCTTTTTACTCAGACAAAATGGAAGAGCCGCAAGTCTCATCTAAAAATGTTACCATTGGTGACCACACCATCCTGCTCCTGCTTCAGAATCTTACCTGGTTTGAAGCTCTTGAAAAGTGCAATGAAAACAACATGGCCCTCGCAAGTGTGTCAGACACCATTCTACAGTCCAGTCTAACTGTGCACGTGAATCGGGCTCGTACACCAATGTGGATCGGTCTATTTAGTGAAGACGTAAGTGTAATTCAAACATCCATTCCAATAACATTGTCCAGAGTGTACCCAATAAATAAGATAATTTAATTAAACAATAGGTAGACGTCTCTAGAAGTACTTATGTATATCTTAATCTTTTTAAATGTGTCAGTTCATTAAGTTAATAATTACTATATTGTTTGTGATTAGGAAGGCACTCACTACCGCTGGACAGACCACAGTCACACTGTCTACAGTCGCTGGGCCCCCAATGCTGCCAGTGGCTCATGTGTTTACATCGACACAGACGGCTTCTGGAAAACCATGGAGTGTGAGGAGGAGCTGGGAGGAGCGGTCTGCCACAAACCACACGGTCAGAGCACAAACTCACCTACACTCTGTGAAAAGTGCACTGAAGAGTGAAACGTGCACTATTGCACATTGTGTGGTTAAATTTGTGTGGTTAAATTAAATAAGACACTAATGTGTACCCTCTTTGCATGATTACTTCCAAATACATACAAATTCTGGTGTCTATTTTGTAATGAGTATACATATACTTTACAATATAAAAATATGTCACAGATGAGACCATCACTACACCGGAGGATGTTGCAGGAAAGTGTCCCCATAAAATCAATGGTGCCAATTGGATCCCCTTCAAGAACAACTGTTACTCTCTGCAGCTGGTGTCCTCCAGATGGGAACAGTTCGACAAAGGACAAGCCCTTCAAACCTGCAAAAATCTCCGTAAGAATTCTAGATATGTCTCGCATAAGCTGAAAAAGACAGGCTAATTTGGTGCCTCCATTGTTTGAGTGTACCTAGCATTTTCTTTTTAAATCTTGCATTTTATATGTTTAAAGTAAACATTTTTTATTGTAAACTTTAACACCAACACTTGCTTATCAACAACCAAGTGCAGAGAGTTACCACAGATATAACTGATATCACCTGCCTTTGTGTTCAGTGTTGAATGTTTGCTTCTATTGTCATGTTCTTTCTGTAACTGTTTGCTGCTGATGATAAGATATATTCTGTTTCAGATGAAGATGCAAATGTCCTGACGATCCGAGACGCCGAGGAAAATGAGTTTATCAAGCAGCAGCTCGTGCCTTTCCAAAGCCTCGTCCAGTTTGTTTGGTTGGGCATGTTCACAGATGACAATGGTTGGTCTTAAAGCTTTTACTTGCCATCATTATCTGTAGAAAAAATCATGCCGCAGTGTTATATAAGACATTGTGGATAATATTAAAATCCTTCTGTGGTACTTGCACTGATATTTTTATAGCATTATGAGATGCTCTAAATATGTCATCTCGTTTCTGTTGCAGACAAACAAATGAAGTGGTATGATGGCACAACAGTACAATATAATAACTGGAACTATGGCAGGGTGGTGATAGACAAACCTTTCTTGGCTGGGCTCAACACTCAAGGCTTATGGTTCTACCTTACAAACAGAAATTACTTCCAAGATTTTAAACAAAAGACAATTGTGGCCTGCAAACTGGATAAAGGTAAGAGTCTCACACATTTCATCTCACATCATCTTGTAGTTGGTTTGTTTGTTTGTTTTCTAAAATAAAAATAATGTTTAAAAATGCTTACAATTGACTTTCTGACCCTGTTCTATGATGTAATGTAGGTTGGACTAAAGTAAAACTCCACTGCTATTGGTCAAAGTGGTACCGTCTGATCATTAGTTGCACTAAAATAACGAAAGTAAAATAAAGATTATGAAAGATTCCCTACTTTAGTAGCCTGGCCAGCCACGACTAACTCTAACTGCTATTATACAAAGATGGGTAGTCTCTCGTTGATTGCATTCGGTTTCATAAGCGGAGTTTACGATGTATAGTAAAGTGATCAGGAACGTCAGACATGTCGCTAAAAAGCCACACATGGCCACACACAGCTTGTTAACACGGAAGTCATGTTAGCAAAGTTTGTATCTGACACGGCCACCAAAACACGCCGCTGCAGCTCGTAAACGGCTCTTGATTGGTCCATCCACAATATCTAGGGACCAGAGCCCTAAGTAGGAGAGGCTGGTATACCAGGCTCTACCATCATAGAGCAGGGTCATTTAAAGAATTTGTTTAATTTTGTATTTTTTTTTAATTTAGGAAACTTACAGACTACACTAAATATGTAATAATTTAATTTTAACTTGATTCCCCAGAGCCAAAACAAAAATACAACCAGTCAGCCATAGACTTCCAGTACTACGGGAGCCTGTCATACCAGGTTGTAGCCAAGAAGCTCACCTGGTTCCAGGCCTTGGATGAGTGCAGCCGTCGGGGTGGGCACCTAGCCAGTATACATGATGTCCAACATGACGCACATATAGCCCTTATCACCCGGATAGACGGATTCAATCTCTGGATTGGACTGTCAAGCCAAGATGTAAGAACAATTTCATATTATAGTGGTTCTAAAACTGTGGAACTCAGACCTGTTTAGTGCTGGTTTAGACTTAGTTTAGGCTTGAATTACACCTGGTTTTGACCTATTGTATTCTTGGTTTAGGCATTGGTCAGACTTGGTTTAGTTCAATAAAATGGTACTTGGAACACCAAATATTCTCAGAGGTGGTACTTGGTGTGAAATGTTGATGCTTGTTTAACACCCAAAACAAGTGGATAAGCAGAAATGGACTTCAGTATCCAGGGGCGTGACTTTCAATGAAGTAGTGCCACCATTATATCACTCTTGTCTATCTCTATTGCAGGTCAGTGGATCAGACTATGAGTGGTCTGATGGCACAGCACTGAGCTACAAACCCACCATTAGTGACCCAAAGACCAACTCAGAGCGCCCTGAAGTTCGCTGTGTTTATGTGACGCCTGGCGGAAAATGGGTTTGGAACAGCTGCCGGACTGTGCTCGATGGTGCCATCTGTTACACCACCAACATCACCACTGCATCTCAGAGTAAGACACTTTTGTGAATCATCAAGATTTTCAGAGCTGCATTATCTCCAGTAATTGCCTGTCGGTCTAGTTTGACATGCTGATGTGCCAGTTTAAGTATTGCCCAGTGCCCACTAGGACTGGGGACCGTTAAATGTATGGTCCCTTTGTGAAAAAAGACTTTCATACAGTTGGATGATCAGTTATTATTGTTACGTATGTGAGACATTGTTCAGTGTTTCATCAGGACCATTATATTAGCTGCTATAACTATTGTCAGCAGCTGCAAACAGTCTTTCACTGATAATGTTTCACATCACAGTAATATAATCTGCTGGTGAAATAGATCAATTCATTTTGACTTTGATTAATCTCTGAACCAGGAGCTAAGCTGCAGGCACAGCCGGTGGCTAATAGATGCCCTCAAAAGGATGGTGTTTCGATGTGGGTGCAGCATGAAGACCACTGCTACGCCTTCAATATGAGCTTTTACAACTCCAGTGTGTTCAGCATGAAGCAGGCCAAGAGCATCTGTGACAATCTGGGTACAGTCCAATTAGCTCTTTGCAAAGTAATTCAAACTAGCAGCTTCAGTCAGAATTATTATACCTTACTGTCTTTTCTGCAGATGCTCAAGTGTTGACTATAAAAACTAAAGAGGAGAATGACTTTGTCTCTAAGTACATGTCTGATGACCCTCTTATCACCGGTCGGGCCTGGCTTGGGATCAGCCTCGATACTCAAGGTACATTTTCAAACCTAAATAATAGTAATAATAGTAATAGTTTTTGTGGGAATCTTTCCTTTTTGTTGTTTAACACTATTTCTTTAGGTAAGCCTGTAACCTGGAATGATGGCTCAGCTCTGGATTACTCCAACTGGAAATCGGGACCAGTAGGAGCTGGGAAACAGACTGAACAGTGTGCCGTTCTGACAGTGGCTGACGGAGGGAAGTGGAACCTGGTTCGTTGTGAGACGAGCCACAGCCGTGTTGTGTGTCAAGTCAAAGCAGGTAGGTAACGTGCTGCTCCTGACTACATAAAGGGATAGTGTATTGAGTAAAAGGTAGTTCTGTTACGTTTACTTTTGGATCGCTAATTAATGATATACAGTAGATTTTCAGCCCACTCACAGTTTTATATGGCTGCTTCTTACTTATCTGACAAAATGAGTGAAAGTCTAAGCCATGTTCTGCTGTAAATTGGGTCAGAAAAAACAGGAATGTTTGGTTTTTAAAGGGGATTGTGAAAAATATGCTGCAAAAATGGTTTACATTACAGTTTACATTGAGGCACCTTTAGTAAGAATTTAGTGAAAAATAAAAACAGTAACAGCAAGATATGTGCAGCAAGATATATGTAAGATAAATGCATATACTGTACATTACTTCAGTTTATCGATTCTAGCCTGTTATTGCTCCTGTATATGCTGGGTTCGATGGCAGTGATTGTATTAGTGGTGCATTGTGTGTATTAGTAAAATAAATACATTTTGAAGTAACAATGTTTTTCCCACATCTATGCTTTATTGTAGTCACACTGTGAGCATTTAAAGTGCAAATGACAGGTTTCATGTTTTTTTAAAGTTTAAAATTACAATTTGAAACATTTCTTTATTAAGAAAAAGATGAAAACTGAAGCTGGTTTGAAAATAGAGTCATCAGGGGAGGGAGAGTCCAAGATTCCATCCATAAGATTGTACAGCGGACTCATGATTGTTCCCCTCCCGTGATGTCACGCTGCTGCATAGATACAGTCGGCAGAAAGGTTGGATTTGGGGCGTATTGTCGTGGGGGAAAACAAACCTTTCCTCCCATTAGATTAGCACGCAATATGCAGCAAGCAATAATTTGTGTATTTAGGCGCATTTAGGTCTTTATTATGTAAATTATACAACATTGACTTTATTTGCAGCTGTATTTGATGAGTAAAAGCAGCTCCTCTCCATTGTAAGGAATGGTTTGCGTGACCGAAAGTGGCTGTTATTCTGGCCGTTCCCACTGTTGCCGAATGTTAAAAATTCTTTTTAAATGAGGGAGTAACATTTTTCACACAAAAACATCTTCACTACAGACAAACCAGTGAATTCAAACTAAAGTTTTAACCAAAATCATGAATACAGGTGCTGTCAATCATGAATACAGGTGGTGTCACTGTTTTTGTGAAATGGGTAGTCTAATCGGTGCACTTTAAGGTTGTCTCCTAACCAATATTTTCTCTCTTCAGGATCTGGTGGCTCACCCGTGGCTCTAGTTTTCTTCATTATAATCTTAATATTGTTGGTTCTCGCGGTCGGCTTTATTTTGTACAAGAAGAGGAGAGCCCATTTCTCGACTACTGTGCGCTACAAGAGGACCTACGATCAGACAGACAGCACCAGTATTATCACTGACCCAGAGTGAGACGCCTCAAGAAGTGAAGCTACAACATCCATTTTAGAGTTATTGCAGATGCAGCCTTTACCATTTTAAATTATTTATTGACCCTGCTGAAGAGTTCAAAGAGTTTTTTGTAAACTGTAAATATTGAGCTGTGAATAAGAGTTTTTATTTGAATCCCACAACAGTATAATACTAATACAAGTACATGTCACAGGGTTTCAATGCACTGATGAATAAGTGATTGTAACTATTAAGGAGAATTGACCATAGCATTTATACAACATCATTTACCAAGCATTAATTTAATTTCATTCATGTGTTACTAATACAGTAATGTAAAGGGCAAAATGTGTTTCTAATTTTATCTATTTTTCTAAAAACTACTGATTGTCCACTCCACTGAAAAGCCAAGAAGTACATTAGCACATGTATGTTACGACTTTGACACTATTGGTTTAAGCTATTTTAGTTTGCACTCCAAAAATATGTTTGTAGTTCATTCGAGTTGTATTAACAGCCATGGATGAAAAAATCCCACTGATTGTGCCTTTCTATTTAGAATCTGAAATGTTTCTATGATTCTATACTGATTTGTGCTGGGGAAAAATAGTGATCATTAACAGGTTGCGTCTGTAGTGATGACTTTGCTATGCACTACTGAGAAGGAAAGCACTTTAATGTGTAGAGCTGCATTTCTCATGTTTAAGCACAAGGTTTTTAGAGATTTTGTAAATGTTGAGAAATTGCACTGGTGTTTACTGTAAATGCCTTGTAAATATGTGATGCTCTTTTATAACCAAAAATGAACCAAAGATGTTGAATCAGTAGTGTGGCCGCTTGCTTCAAAAAGTGCATGTTTAACACTGTCATATCAACACCCTTCTGCTACAGGTTGATCCGCTCAGATCAGGTACAACGTCCTTCCAATAAAAGAAATCACTTTGAAACTTTGTCTAAAAGTGTGGTCTTTTTATCCAGCTCCAAGGCTGAGGCTTACATCCTTTCCACATCAACCACAGTAGACTCCATAGTCTTTGTCAAACCTTTATTCACAAAATATTGCATGACACTAGATTTGTACATACAATATAACATTTTAAATTCAACCAGAAAGTTTCAGAGAGCAATTATTCACATATTTTTGAGTTAAGGAAAGACAAAGAAATAGGTACAGACTAATATTTCAAGATAATCTTCACCAGTTTTAAAGTTTTTTTATTTGCATAAAGCACTTGTGGTTTCACAATTAAAATTTTGCATTTATGTTTAATTGTAAATTACTAAAGTGCACAATAATACAGCTGTGTCAACCAACCATTGTTTCAAATCGATTGCATAAAAAGCAAAAGCCACCAGCAGCAAAGGCAAAGCATGTGTGGCATCTCCCTCTGCCATTGCATATCAGAAAACCAAATGTACTTTAGTATTCCTCCAAGTCATCATCCAGGTCTGAAAAGTCAATAGAAGGCCGACTGTCACGTCCTTCACCCTCCCGGTCTGCAAGAAGACACAATTTATTAGATTAGTTTTTACAATTGTTTTAATGAAAGAAAGCACTGTATGGCATTGAAACAAAAGCTGTATAGAGCTGACAAACATACTTTCAAGACTGTCCATGTGTTCATGAAGGATTCTCACCAGGTTGAATAACTAGGTGAGAAGGGGAGATTGGTGTCTTTTCTAGATCCATAAATCTACCAAGACTTCCATAACACAAATCACTGCTTACAGTTTTACATTGTCAAATTGCTGGTTAGGGGCATAAATCTACTAAATGAACCATGTCCTTACCCCCGCTGCATCCACTGCTCCCAGGACATCAGAGAACCTCTGCTCACAGAAGTGCAACAGCACCACGAGATACAAACCACTACTGATGAAGTCGTCATACTCTGACTGAAAAATAGAAAAAAGCTCACTGAGAAATCTTTAAATAAGTTAGAAGCACTGGAAGGCATTTGTACAGGCTTTGAAGTGTAGTTGTACATTATTTTAGCTTTATAAAGTTTCACATGCAACAGTAAGTCAGCATAAGGACTACATTATAACAACAAGTCATCATTACTCACTTGAACGTGTGACCTGTACAACTCCTGAATGTCAAAGTTGACAAGGTTCAAATGCAGCTTATCTTTGCACAGTTCACATGTGGTGATGCCCTCCAGGTTGGTGCCTGTTCATAAAATATGTAGAGCTCAATGATGCACAAAAATGACACACATTAAAGCATCATATACTAGTAGTTGGGTTAAATACCTGAGCTGATTTTGGAGCGGAGCCACCTCTTGATACAGTCCTGATGAACGTACTGCAGGCTGCCTGTGCAGCGGCACGGCTGGATCAGAGGGTTAGTGGCAGACTCCTCCCCCATCTGACAGATCCGACACAAGTCTCCATCCTCTTCATCAGAGTCCTCCATCAGCAGTCTGAGGCAGAATTAACGAACATGTAGTAAACAGAAAACAAATAGAGGCCAACAAAGCTTGGCCCGCCAACATTATCCTCTCTTAATCTAGGCAGAATGGGTCTAGTCTTTGTGGATTTAAGTTGGATTTTCAGGGGCAGTAATAACAGATGCCGATTTTGTAAGTTAGTCATAAAATAGAGAGAAAATAGGCGGCATGTAGGACCAACACCATTCAATCAGTGAAACCTGGTCCCAATTAAAACTGCATTTCTTACAAACAGATGTGTGTAAATGTGTATGGGTCTGTCTGCATTTCTCTCCCGTTCTCACACAGCAACTATTCAGTTTGTACCTCTCCTTGATTTTGCGTAGCTTCTCTTGATCCTTGCTGGAGATGGGCTTCTTCTCCCTTTGGTCCTCCAGTTGTGCCCCACTGCCCAGCGGCTCAATGGAAATGTTCTGATAAAGCCCCAATCCACGGCGGGACACATGTGACACCTCTTCCAGATCTGGCAACTCCTCATCCTCAGTTCTGTTTGAATGATCAGCTTCAAATCCACTCAAACCAACTGCTCCCCCCTTCTCTTCCTCCTCTTCATCATCATCATCATCATCATCATCATCCTCCTCCTCCTCATCATCATCCTCCTCCTCCTCCTCGTGCTCTTGATTGTCCCTACTTCTCAGATACGGTGGCCGGCTGTAGGTGTACTCCGGGTTTGTAGCAGCACTGCCACTTTCCTCTCTGGCATATCTCCGTAGACGAGCAAGCAATGGAGGGCAACGACTTCGAATGGATGAAGAAAGCCAGGAAGGGCCGCTGCCTTCTGCTGCATTTGTGTTAGCATTAGCATTGACAGCAGTCTCTCTTCCACTACGTTGCACACCACTACCGCTTTCACAAAGGGGATTAAACATGACTCTATGCTGCCTACGGGTAACAGACTCTGAAAATAGAGGATCAACATTGACTGGTGTCTCGTCACTGTCCACAGACTCTGTAGATGGCCCATCGTCATCAACCGACCTAACGCTAGACGAGCCGCTCGAGTCCTGGCTGGAGCGGCGTGAGAAGAGGCGGGACAGTAGACGCCGAGTAGAGCTACGACCTTCGATTTCAGGTCCTTCGGGGGCCGGTCTGGGAGGCAGTGAGTTTTCGGGTCGGGCGGTGCTGTTGTACCTCCTTTGAGAGAAGGAACTGGGGATGTCTGAGGCAGGCTCGGAGCGTGCGATTCGTTCGTGGGACGAGTGGATGCCTGAGAACCGGTTTGTGGTTTTGCCGCTGATGTCCCCTATCAGCGAGGGATGGAGGGAGGCAGAAGATGCGAGATGGCGACTTTCTCGGGAGTTGGAGGAACTAGGAACATACGAGGTCTCTTTAGGCCGCGCCCCTAGTGCATATGAGGAGGTCACTCGGTCCGTTTGATCTGAAGGCAAAAGGAGAAGTAAGGTGAACATGCAGTAATGATCATGAACCGATTTGATACATCACAAAATAGTACTAGTAAACAGTAATCTATGGAGTTTATATAAAATTATTATAATGTTGTAGTAATATTTAGTTAAAAAAACAACACACATTTCCTATGCTTGCTGGTGTGAGGCACAAATCAAGGAATATTGAGGATAGTTTTCAGGTGAACTGAAGTCAATGTTATGCAAATGCAGAGCAAGTGTCTGCCAAAGTTTTGATAGATCGGTAGTAACATCACAATACTCTCATCTGTCTGGCATTGCTTCAGCATTTCTTTGGTTCATGTAGTAGTTCAATACCCTACTCTTAAAGTATACCTACACAATGAGGAGGTCAGTCCTGTAGTCCTGGTCCTCCTGTCTCCTAAACCTGAGTAACTGGGTTCAGCCTTCGTCTCAAACTCTCTCCTGGAGTACAGAGGCTTGGAGGAGGAAGATGACGACGAAGATGATGATGATGAAGACGGTCTTGAGAGTAAACGAGACGACCTCCAAGATGAATCTTGCAGTTCATTTTCTTTGTCAGAGGTACCTGCAAAACAGTACAGGTTTTTCTCTGTTTTTTCTCGGATCCTTAAAAAAATATGGAGAACACTCTAAGCGTAAAGATGTTTCTGCTTCCCGTCTGCAAAAACACTACTTTTTGGTCTTGAATTTTGCAGAGATTTACAACTACTAATAAAAAGGTGTGTGATGGGAACAATCATTTAAAAAGTAATGCTTTTTTTGTAGATGCAAAATTTAAACTTAGTGGATTTTAAAAAGGAGTAGATGCATACATCTGCTAGCACTGCTCGAGAAGGATGAACCCGTGTAGATAGTGCTGGCAGGTTGTGAATATAGTGGTCTTTTGTTGTAGGTTAGTTTGGCTCTTTTTGAGTCTCCATCATCTGTGGCGTTCAGCAGACTTGAACGCATTCCAAACCTCCCTTCAGGTTCACTCTGGAGACAAAAAAGTGGTATCAAATGGTATCAAGCCAAGCACCATGAGCCCCTGATCAAGGAAACTCAACTGCAAGTGTACTTTACAGAGTAGTGTGTAGTGAAAAAGGTGAGAGAGTAGGGATTGGTTTGGGAAAGGCCCAATGAGAAGATTAGGCTTTACCACTTTGCTTCTGCTTGAGAAGGAGGATTCAGCCCAGGGATGCTCATAAGCTCTGGTAGAGGTTGTCATTGAGGGGGGCAGCCTCCAGCTCGAGGTACGACTGTCTGCACTGCCATAGTCTCTGAGACGGGAACTCTACAGAAAGACAAGTATTAACAAAACATGCATTTTCAAATACATGCACTGCATTTGAAATACAAATACAAATCTATTTCAGTGTTCAGTGATACTTTGATAAATGACAAATATAACCTTATAAACATCTGCACTGCTTTTGAACAGTGTGTCTTGGTATCATTTATGAAACTTCAATGAGAAACTCCACCGGTCACCCCCTGCACCAAAAACCTTCTAAAAAGAGCAGGAACAGCCCAGTGGGGGGCTAAACAACAGTAATGCTATCTTTTGAGACAAGGCCTGATGAGCAGCAGGCCTGAAATACATACAACGGGTGCCAAGGAATCTAGGCCGTCCTATAAAAAGCTCCTAAAAGTGACTGCTCATGCGCCACTCAAAACTGTTAGCTCTGCACCATGTCATGCCCCTGGGACTTTTGACAAAGAAATACTCCATAGACACATGACAAAGCCTCTAGGACTCAATGAAACACACATGGATGTAAATGAAAAATGAACTAAGTGTTTATTCAGCATAAAACAATCATGATGTTGTTTAAATTCAGGTCAATGGTACACACAACTTATTTTTTCATTTTTGGCACGATTTATAATACTCAGAATGAAGCAAGCTACAAAGACAATGCAGCTCTGGTAGTTATAAAAAGAATTCTGCATTCATTTCATACAGTCATTTCAGAATAAACGTAGTGATTACAAATCAAAACCTACCTGGTCCGTGTTGGTTTTGAAAGCTGAGGATGTCCTGGGAAAGCGGTCAGTATTCAGACAAGTGTCTGTGCTGTACAACCGACTGGAGCCCAGAGAGGAGGAGGAGGAGGAGGAAGAGGAAGAGTACCTGGAGCCCGACAAACAAAAGGGAAGTCTACTGGACCGGGAATCCATCACTAGCACCTGTCAGAGAAAAATGCATGAGAATTTTAAATATAATAAGACTGACTGTTTATCAACTGTTTTAGCCTCATGGTCAATTGTGGGGGGTTTCCCTCCCTATTGCTCACCAGGGGGGGTTTCTGACACAGCAAAGGGGGCAATGTAAGTTGAATGAATGAAGTATTTAATGTCATTGCATCTTTTGTGGTCAAAGAGGGTCTTTATGATTTGTTAAATTGCTGTGTCGTTTCTGTAACCACCACAGCATCTGTTCTAACTGCACTGTCTGGACATGTGACTGTGTTTTCATTGTAACGAAAAGGCTGGGCTTTCTCACAGAAACCAGGGTGAACTTAAGGTCATCAAGCCTCTTCATTAAAAACATGTTTCAACCTAGTCAAAAAAAGATAATGGGGACAATTGCAAAACAAGACATACAGTGAGATTGGAGCTAGGCCCTGTTCACTGTAAGTGCTGTGAAGATCTGCACAAACACAAGTGGGTCTTTTCTGAAAATCTTCACAGCCACTGACCAGACATCTGAACAACAGCTGGATACAGTGGTAATGATTGTTGTGGCCAAACGTGTAGTAAACAAATAAAAAACTAGAAAGCGCAGAACTCCGCCAAGGTAGCTCATTTCTATGGATCACTCCCCAAATTTCATCAGCTGGTCTTTGTGTAATGTCTGACCTTCCCTGGAAATGTCATCCAAATCCGTGCAGTATTTTTTGAGTAAAGTTGTCAACAGATGCTATTCTTAAAAAAAAAAAATGCTTGATCCAGACGACGTTTCGGATCACACTCAATCTAATCAATTGTTCCTTGTGTCAGTTCTGACCTTCCCTGAAAACTAATAATCAGCTTCATTACAATCTACAGCCAACCCTAAATGTACAGTATTGGTGAGGCAAAAACAGCAGTTAATCAAATATGAAATTTTATGTTAGTTAGTTCCACAGATCATATTTGTGTTGACTGACTTTTATCTAGTCAGTCTGATATGATTGAGTATGGAGGTGTGGGAAAGTCCTGTACAGTAATCTGATGACACACCCTTGACAGTGTATTGATAAACCTTGGTAAAACCTCACCACAATGCTCTTTGGCACAAGGCAGACACCAAACCTTGCTTTAGGACTATGAACTATCACACATAAGTGGTAATCATTATAATTATATTATATTGTAGTGATGAATCGCACAATATTCAGGATAACAAAGACATTCATGTAACAGCGTTTGGGGAAAAGGTCATTTAATACAATTTGAGAAAAAGGCCTTCTACATAGACTCTTGAGACAGGTAATAGTACTGCTGCAGTGGCATTTTTCTGTATATTTTACATTAAAAAAGGTTTAATCTGCAAGTTTCCTAAAATATGAAGTGGTTACAACCTGCGTTATCTGACCCAGTTTTATGATGTAAAGTAGGTAATCCGTCATAATTATTTTACCTCCCCTGGCCTCTACAGCAGGGGGGGGGGGACTTTTTGACTCAAAGGCCACATGGGGTTTAAAAACATGCCAAGTGGCCCGGCTGATATTGTATTCTTTGTAAACTGCACCATTTCTGTGAGACATACAGCCTTCGATTAGACCTCAGTGAAAAAATATGTCGATGTGACCTGTTACTGCAGGTTATAACAACATGAGTGATAAATTGGCAATATTTTATCATTTAAAAGATATGAGCAAATGCTTGGCGGGCCGGATTAAAAAGCCCAAAAGGGCCGCATTTGGCCCCCGGGCCACAGTTTGCCCACCCCTGCTCTACAGGTTACTAGTTTACATACTTTACATCACAGGGCAGGGTAAGGGTCAAGTTTAATATTTTTTTATGTTTAAGGTATAATAAAAAGGGGCTGACTTAAGCAAACACTATAATTTATAATTTTTTATCTGGCAGACTTGGAAATAGCATTTTTTAAACTAAGTGGCTACATTCAAATGGGTCCGTATGTTTACAAAAAATGCAGGTGTCACCTGTAGGAAGGTAATCTGTAATAATTTATATTTTACTTTAGTCTCTCCCCTGACCTCTACAGACACATGAGCTACTTTACATCATAGAACAGGGTCAGTTTTTTAAGGAAATTTATGGAGATTGGGAGCCACTAATAGCAGTGATATGGGGGACTAGTTTAACTCTTTGACACTGGCCAAAATACCTTCACCCTCGAATAAAACGTCAGTCTGCAAGATTGAACATTCATAACCCTGTCAATATAATATTTTTTTTTACCTTACCGGATTATTATTATTAATATAGCTCTTTGGTGTTATGCTTGAAAGATAATATAGTCCAATGTTGTTAAATAATAATAATCTTAACCTAGTCAAAGTCATTAGACTGATTTAAAAATGTAAGCGAAGATGGTGCTGTATTTTCCACTTGAGCTATCTTTACTGCTTCTCGAGTTACAGACTGAGGTGTCCTCGTCAGCAAACGATGTTGTATCACGATAACACCCGTCGATCAAGCTATAGAAATCATTAGTAATACACATTATATGAAGCTGGCACGTTTGTAGGCTAAACCCGACACACTTGCCATAATGTAAACGCTACTTCCTCAAACAAAGCTCAATGTTGTTTTGCTCGAGATACGACAGCTGCTCCGAGCACGAACCGCAAGAGGGCAGCTAACGCGGGGCATTAAGCCTATTCTTGCCTCATTTGTGCTGGCTTTAGCATGTAGCTGCTTCTTAATCGTAAAACGTTACCAGCCACGACAGTGTAATATTAACGTCTTAATATAAATGCAATTGCTTTCTGTAGCCACTCAGATATGACGGTTAGCTTGTCGACGATACACTCTCAGCAGCAGCGAAAGTCTGGGTTTAAAGGTCGCGGAAGGCATAACAAACGACTGCACGGGTCACTTCCTGAAGCAAGTCGTGATCAAATATATTAGACGTGTTTTGCAAAATGACACCAAATGCCTTACCTTAGATCGAAGTCTTCCTGATTTTAGCAGAGCAAGGCTGTGTGTGTCATCTATCTGAGAACACCGCTGTTGACACAGAGCTCACGTGATTTAAAAGACACGGGGCGGGGCCTGGAGATTGGCCGCAGGTGGGTCGTCCACGTGCTCCGGCTCTGCTTTTTATTTGGAGCTAGCTTCTTCTGGGTAAGTCTGAAAAAGTAAAATTAACTCATGAAAATGATTAAGTCACATTGTAAGACACTTATTGTAACTTCAAGGGTCAAAAAGCTAAAAAGCTATGCATTACTAAGGAATATGCAACTCAAAAACGGCCTTACATCAAATTAAAACCCTATATTCCACAAAGCTGACTACAACATTTCCTAGAACTATTCCTAACACAAGTAATTAACTCTTTATATGCACCTTTAAATTATTTTTCAGGCTGGTAACCATGGACTCACTATGTACTCAATAGACAACATCTCAACCCAGGAGTCAGCTTCTCTTTGCTCTGTTAGTATGTTTTGAGTTTGTTCAATCAGAACTATAGCCCACTGCTGTTTTTGTCCTATGTGATCATTTCACACATAGCTTGAACTGCATCTTATACGCTGATAGAGCTATTTCACCATTTTTACATTGCATACAATTGAACTAATAAGCAAAAATCAATTGTGTAAATCTTCATTTGGAATGTAATCTAGCTTTAAATAGCTCTGTCTGAAACGCATGCTGTATCCATTCATCCTCTGTATGAACATCAATTAGTCTTGATCTTAAAAATGTTGATCTAGTTCTAGTTCTAGTTTTAGTTTGTCATTGTGTTGTTTTTATTTGGATTTTGAATCATCACGCCACCCATTTCTGCTTAACTAGGCTATATGATGCACGTGGTTACTTCTTCCCCAGAAAAGCCAGTGTTCAAGGTAAGTATTAGAACTGGAGGACATTTTCTGTGCTAAAATCTGTTAGTACTCACAAAATTGGACTATTTTGTGGTAGTTTTGGCTGTGATTACATGGATTTGAGCAGCAGCGTTAGTCTCCTCATCTTCTGTTTTAATTGTATTTGACAAAAAAACAGCACATTGTAAAAAATAAATCACATATTCATGCAAATGGTGTGTATTGTAGGATGTGTGAATATGAAAAACCTGTGGATGATGTTGACTATACCAAAATTATTGAAATCTGGGTCGTCTCAACACAAATAACCCACTATTTTCACTGTAGAGATGCCTACTTTAGAATCCAAACATGTATTTTAAGGTTAAAGTTAAGCTATTTGGAAGAAAAGAGCTTTCTAAAGTGAGTAAAAAAGTAGCATTTTGAAAAGACAGCTCATTTTAACTGGGGCTGTTATCTGTAGTATCTCATTAACAGAAGATAACCTCAGTCACGGTCAAGCAGACAGGAGCGCTGACACAGGTACTTACAGTATCTCACAGTGAATACACCCCTCACATTTTTGGTATTATGTCTTTTCATGAGACAACACTGAAGATATACAATATAAAGTAGTCAGTGTATAGCGTGTATAACAGTGTGAATGTGCTGCCCCCTCAGAATAACTCACAAAGCGACTAATGTCCAAAACGGTGGCCTTTTTTACCCTATGTAAAAAATAAATGGATGAAAATGATATGATACTCTACCTACTTGTATAGTCAGGCTTACAGATTTTTTTCTCAATTAACAGTAACGCTGTAGGTATGAAGTACCCCATAGAATTTTCATAAAAGGAGCCTACACAGTTTTTGTAGTAAATGTGCGTAACATGACAAACCCTTATCTTAAATCCCTCAAAATTCATAGACATTAGTTAAACCATGACAATTAATTAGTTGAGACGTTTGACAGATGGAGAAAGAAACTGATCTGCATCGTCTCCCTCGCCACTCGCCTATTTATTATCAACCATATCACACTCCAAGGCTTACGTCATAGTAAAATATTATAAACATGCCACTCTTAACCACTGGAGGGCGCTGCGTGACACATTTTTTCCTCATTCACGTTTCTTAGCGTAGAAGACCCTATTGAGCAGCTCTATTATTTGCATGCCAGAACTTGGTGTTTGTTTAGTCAGGGAGGCAATTAAAGCCCATTTCAACAGGTTTAATTAGATTGATTTGAATAATTATTTTGAAAGGCATTGTAGAGCCCATCATCGCAGTAAATCCCGGATTAACAGCATTCATTTAATTTGCATACATTACTTTGCATCAAAATGAGAGAAAAAGCATGAATCAGATAAATCTATATGCTACTCGTCTTTGTTTCTGTTCACAATATTTTACATCATATTACATTTGTGGGAACATCTGTAACGTGCTTTAAATCCATGTAAAGTGTTGGAGGTTCAGAAAGGTCATTTGGATGCACAGAGGGAGCTTTTGTAGCACAACAGATGCATAATAATGTGAAGGTCAACGCAATGCTCATCACGCTTGGTAAAGTGTTGCACTTAAAAGCCACACCGATCCATTATTAGTCGAATGTACACAACAGAGCAGTGATCAAGCCAAGTGTAGATGTAGCCAAGGCTAACAGAATAAGGGGTGAAGGACAAATGGGTAGGCAAAGGGATAAATATAGGGGGCTGCGCTTCAGATTAATTGCTGACAAAAAGGACGCATGACCTAGACAAATGAGGAAGTGCAAGGTCCGGGGAGTTGGGGAGGAGGCTTTTCTGCTCAACTCTCGGTCTGTGGGCCAATGATCTTGCCCCATATGCTGCTTAAGACACATGATTCTGTTCAGTGTGAAGAGACTACAAGCTCTCCTCCCCCAGCGCCGCTGATATAACTATAATGGAGCATTCCTCAGAGCTGTTTCTCCTCCATGTTAGCTGTGACAAGGGAGGACCATGTTTTTTCCACTGGGGGAAGCTAACTCTTTTAGCCTTTGGGAATGTAACACTAGAGTTGTGTTTTTAGTTGGAAAATCATTTAAAATAAGACCGTTCCTTTGAGGTCTTCTTCAACGTTTAAGGGAAGTGTTACATGTTGCACCCAATGATCAGATGTCAATTAAGTTTTTGTGTTTTTTACAGCGTACATTATTAGTGGCATCTTTGTATTTTGGGCTGGCAAACACAGAGGACTGACCAAGGACCTTAAATCTGATTGTATGCAACAAACCAGAGCTGCACTTGTTCCAATTTTTTTCCAACTAGTTTCCGCTTGACTCTGCAGCTTATCAGATGAACAAACTGTTTCGCAAACATGACCGTAACAATGTTTATAGAAATATGGCAGTGTTGATGTTTACACTTTGTCCATGAAATTGACTGTGACTTGGGCCTAAGACAGAATAACTGTGGAAGAATGCCTGAATTTGTCCAGTGCTGTGTAATCACTGAGGAATGTCCTGAGACATTTCTGCTTTTCCTCCACAAGACCCTCTTTTCCCACGACTCGTCCAGGTCCAGAGAAGCAGTTTCCTTTCACTGAAACTCTCCCTTCCTCCCTCTTTCCTCTGCTTGTGTTTGTGGAGACACTACAAAGGCCCAGTTTTGTTTAAAAAAAAAATTAAGTTCAAGTTCTTCAAAAGCACGGAAAGCAAGAGGGCAAATCTTTTGAGAAATGTAAAGGAGCATCCAGGTTACTATGTCAAAGTCAGCCCTGCATTTAACCTGTATGTTCCAATATATTTTCCCTCAGCTGTACAATACTAAATCACTGTCGGGACATGAACTCAAACTGTGGCAGTGAACTAAAGGACTGCATAGACTCCTCTGCTGCAAACTCACATGGGGTTATTTATGATTATGAATATGCACCTTATACATTAGATATGTAAAAATATGTCTGGTCAGACATTTGTTCTCATGTTCTATGCTTACAATTCCTGCCACTTACAGTGGCGTATCTGATGAGCCAAAGACTCCCCTCTTTTATCTCTCTTAAGTGGTATAGCTTTGTGGCAATACATATGCTGTAATGATTTTAAGAGACATTCTTCGTTTGGATTTGAACTGCATTGAATCTTTATTGTGAAAATCAGCAAAAACTCTGCACTACACAACATACAGAAATGTGTTACCAGTGTCTAGGTGCCCCTAAAATGAAAATGTCATTAATGCTAAAGTAGTTGAATGTGGTAGGAAACACACTTGAATGTTAGGCGTATAAATTGAAATACTTTTGTCCCAGCTACTGTGAGATGAGTGGTTTATGTGCATTATTATGAGGATACAGAACAGGAACAGGAAGTGCTGTTTATAAAATAATCTTTGTTCCTTTCTCAGGGCCTTAAGTGAAGAGACACTAGTACAACTGAACAGATCAGTAACAATGGTGCGAGGGCAAGGCCACATGTGTTAGCACTTTAGGTCACATGTTCGAGGGGCACCATTGAAAATACTTGTGAGCTATTTGTGGACATTCTTCTGCTTTGAACTGTTGCTCTTCATTTGACACACACACACACGTATGCACTATCATCGCTTTCAGAGCAAAAAGACTAATCCTACACCTGACACAGGAAGAGAAGAGTGCTGTATTTGAGTGAGTGACTGTAGAGGAAGTGTTTTGCCCTACACAGCCATTAGAAGGCCTTTCTGTGGATTCAAAGAGCATTTGTTGGTGCTAATGTTCCCCAGACACAAAGTGACATCTGCCTCCCTCGGTGCACGCCTGCTGCTCTTTGTTCCTGAGAGCACATTGAAGGCTGAGATGATGTCACCATTGTGATCATTACTGTTCTGTATGTGGTGCCCTATTTTTGACCAGGCGTCTCTGAGAGTGTCTGTCTGCATACACTGCCACAAGGAACAGTGGCCTGCCAGTATTAATTAACACAGAGCCTGTTTTTATCAGGCCTAAAACCGTCTTAAGACCACCCCCGCAGACCCATCACTTTCATAGCTCATATTCTTCACAACTGGAAGAGCACTGGAGCGATGGAAAATCTTTGTGGGTTTTGTCTTTCACCTTGTTTTGTTTCTGTTTTGTATCTGGATATTTTAGATTATTTTCTTTAGATGCTTTTATTGACAGTGTTCTCAAGTCCACTTCAGTTTTTTCATCTGTATTTTTCAAATTAATTTACTTCTCAAAGTTACTAAAGTTACTTTTTTAGTCAAAATATTAACCTTGCTTTTCAAACACCAACGCTTTTAAACTATGCACTTAAATGTTGAAAAATATAAATAATTGTGACTTTTTTTGTCTTGGTGTTATTATTTTTTTATTATTTGGAAACATTGTCTCTTGGTGGTCACTAGATATTAATCTTTGTCATGTACAATCTGTTAATGTTTTTCATATTTCAAAGTCAATGTGTTAAATGTAGGAGTGCCAACAAGACAAAGACAAGTCATTTAATAACTTACTTCAGGAATCAAGCATCTATTGTAGAAATGCACCCCCGTAAGCTCTATAGACAGATTACTGTTAAATACAGTATTGTGCAATCACAATTGGACTCATTAATAAAATAATGTGTTCTCCATTGACACCAGGATAATAATGGATTTAATTATTTGATACAAAAGTCACACATCCAGGTGTAACTGTTGCAAATGTGACACAGAGGCACCAAAGAAATCACATTATGTTTTCTGTTTTTTGAATGATTTGAGTCAAATCACCCAATGAACCAGTGAATTTGCATTTGGGAGAAACTATAAGCGAATGCATCTTTAAAGGTAAACTTTTTAAGATTTTGATGAAGCACTCCAAAACACTTAGCAATCAGACTTGGAGGCAAATGTCAGCTCGCGATGCAGATACACTAAGCTGCAAGTACTCTGAGGAATGAAAGATGGTCTTCGAGACAAATTGTCAAAAAATGTAAAGTATCTTTCAGCAGTATTGTTGGCTGTTATTCATCACGCTTTCGGTGCCAATGGACACAATTAAGAGCTAGTAACATGGATTTTTTTCCCCCCAAATGTCAATTTAGGGTATGGAAATAAGAAGTACAGCCTTTTTCTACATATATATTGTATTTTCATAGATGAACAATGAATATTAGTTCTCGGCATCGAGTGTAAGAGTGTGTTTTATCTGTAGGGCCAATGTTTCAATACATCAGCTGGTTTGGTTCATATGGATGTTGATCACAGCTGCAGGATAAATGTCAAGGTATTGGTTGTAATAAATGGATATAGTATGCTTGACGTGTAGTGTCTGAAAATAGCTCACATGATATATAGCAGCATTTTTTTGCATTTAAATGAGATTTTAAGGTCTGTAATTAGACTTATTGAAAGGTAGCATTTCACTGTTCAACATTTACATAATTTATGCCTTTTGGCTTTTTGTAGTTTTTTAAATATGAGCAAGCTGCAAAACCAGACACAATTTATGGTGTAGACAAGTAGCCAGTGTTTTCCGCATAAAGATAATGCTTGTAATGTATGGGCATAGCTGTTCGCATGCATGCACTTAAATCAATAATTAGTGATTTTACTGATGCCGCTGACATACCCTGAAGCCTCAGTGTTGACAGGCTGTGTTTGTAATCTCCAATGTGTAGGAATATGAACGCAAACTTATCTGGAGCTGTACGTGTTTTACACTTGAAATTATTTTTGTCGCAGGCTTTGCTTTGCCTTTCTATAAAAGGGTCGCTATCTACACTAGTGCTGATCACACATCCTGTTGTTTCACTAAAACACTATTTATTTCCCAGACATTGATGAAACATTTCCAGGAAGCCCCGTTTTGCCGAATCACACTTGTCAAAGTCTTTGCTTTAAAGAAAATGCAGAAAGCGCTTTGCCTGCAGAAAATGAACGCACTTAAATCTCTGATGAGTGATTTGGCCAACAATAAGGCCTGTCAATATGAGCTGAAAGTCTCTGGCAGATTAGCATTTGAGTGGAATCCCATGAAAGATAGCTTACCTTTGCATTACAAATCAGTAGCGGACAACTTAATAGAAGGGGGTTTAGGTCTCCTTGGAATTACAATAATGTTTTTTTTTATTTTCCAGGGAATGACCATGAATTATTCAGGCATTGTGAACCAGAGTTGTCCTAATAGGCTGTGTAAACGTCATTGTTTGTTAGTTGCAGGAAATTAAAAAGACCCCCCCCCAAAAAAAACAAACTGAGTTGTGTTTAAGCTGCCTATTAGTGGAAGACTTGTAGCTTTATATGGATCAAGGAAAAGCAATATCACCACAGCACTACAAGTCTATTAAATAATTTTCTATTGTCAGCAAAAGCAGCTGCCAACTTTTAGCGAACGGGAATCAAACTGGTTTTATGTAAACTATGATAAATAAGGTAAAGGCGCTGGGGCTTGAAATTCCTTCAACTGCGAAAGTAATTCCCCTAAAAAATCCCCTTTGCGTTTGGCACAAAAAATATTCAGTAAGGTAAACTCTGCTCATTTAAAGATGTTTCACACTCCATATGCTGACCTAATACAGTGTTATTATTTGTTTTTTTTAGGGGTTAACTCGTGTATGGACTTGGCCATGAGTGTAGTTGGAACCAAGGTCTTCAGCAATTACTTTTAAAGGTATGTGTTTTTATGAGGTAAAGCAATTGAGTGGTGTCCTTTGCTCTTAGACCCATAGCATATATCATGTTTATTTTACTTCACTTCAAACTGTATTTAAAAATGATGTATGCATAATATTCCAGTTATGCTAATCTGTCTGAATAGATCTCATTTCCTAGGCTATCGCAGAGAAGCACTAAAAGCAGTCTTTAAAGAGACTAGTTGTACAATAAAATATTTTACTCAGTACACAACGTTATTATCAAATACAATGCTGTAAATGCTTTGAAATAACCAATGTTGTATGTTTAAAATTCCAGAATGGAGGCGACTGGAGACAAAAGTGAGTTAACTTTACAAAAAAGTAGGATTTGTGGTGAGGGATATATATTGTGGGCATCAACATTTCAGTAAGGATTGTAAGGTTCAGTAAAACCTCAAAATCAAGAATTATGCCTCCAGCCAAAAGTCTAACTGTTACTAATTAATACATTAAATAAACATACAATGTGAGGTATGGTCACTAATGTTTCCTGACCGGGCTCTGACATCACCTACATGTAGCAGAGTGGTTGTCATTTGTCAAAAATTATCTTAATTTGCAATATTTTGTGGCTAAAGCTAATTTCTCCATTGAAACACATTACAGACTTGCCTCTAGTTGCCTCCATTCTGTAATTTAGAATTTTCTGTTTACAAGCTTTGAAAGGGGCTTTAATAATTACTGTACGGTGGAATTTGAGATACAGTGCATAGTGTTGTCCATACCTAGACATAGATCAATTAATTTGGATTATATGTCCATGAAATGATATGTTGTTGCTGGTGAATAGGTAAATCATGCCCAATAGGCAATGGAACATCCTGATCAAGGTGGATGGGCGCACTGCACTGTGGTCGTCCACTGCTCTGGACAGGATGACCCAGGGGCATTGAAGAGTGGGTCAAATGTAGAGGGTTTCCTATGGTGACAATAAAGTATACCTTAACCTACCTTTATATAACTTAACAGCTAAGTAAGTGTGGCTGTTAGCACTAAGGCCTCCTCAGATAGATAGAGGAGTGGACCTGAAAGAAAATAGCTTGACTACTTTGCCCCGGACTTAAGGAAAGCATTTGTCCACATATCCGCCAATAAAGATGTGTTTTTTTTTGTTTCAAGGTCATTTGGCATCGTTGGGTTGGGGTGACATTTTGCCTGTGATCTCATTCTTCATGGAGAGATGTATCACCGCATCAGGGCCGGGACACATTTCTTCACTTTTCCTGGCACAAACGACTCACCGTTCCCAGAAAAGGCTCCTCATATAGTGTGTCTCTCGCTCTCTGTCTTTGTGTCCCAGTGTCTCTCGGTCCCCATCGGTCACACTCTGACAACATGTGCACGGCGGTGGTGCAGACTGCAGCTGAATGACAGTGTGAATGTACCTCATCAACTGTGAGTCACTCCACTACTCTGCTATTATGATGATTTCTCCCTTCTGTGTATTACATCATACAACTGAGGGTTCTGCTCAGTTACATTCGCCACAATAAACATTCTCCCAAGCAACACTCATTTAGTACACTGAGCTGGGGCTTTGTTGAAAAACATTTACCAGATCTCTCAAAATCTTTCTGTCGAGATCATTTGTGCGTGCCACTGCCAACTGAACTTAAATTGAAGCTGGCAAATATTTGTGTGGCAAACGTAGATGATTTAAAATAATTGGATACAAAATTGTGACCCTTCTGTTGAGCTGCCAATTCATCCAGAGCACTCAAGTTACTGAAACAAAAATCTAGTTGTTTTCCTTTACGGTTACAGTTACAGTGTATGTTTTATATGGTCAGCTTTTGAGAA
The DNA here is from genome assembly GCA_036025475.1 of Philypnodon macrostomus. NCBI lineage: Eukaryota > Metazoa > Chordata > Actinopteri > Gobiiformes > Eleotridae > Philypnodon > Philypnodon macrostomus. The sequence continues at coordinate 29,103 of JAVQKC010202716.1, read as the reverse complement.
TCCGAATCAGCTTTATTGGTTAAGTATGAAGCATATACGAGGAATTTGCTTTTGGCAGTTGTTGACGTTCTGATAAAACATGGACGGTTCAATGTAAAAAATGAGTTTAGGATTGTATAGAGAGTATAGTTTATTAGACTTATTGATATCTACAAGATTGGGCTCTTACGTTAATTTTCGATTTACTAATTAATTGAAAAAGTGGAACGTTTTGATAGATACATTTTCTAATTCTAAAATAAGAAAATGCACAAAATAAAAGATGCTAAAAATTTTTTAATTGTAAGGTTGTAATAAGTAAGGTTGTTTTTTAGTCTGTAGAGGTCTGGGGAGGGACTGAAGTAAAACTGGACTACTATTGGTCAAATTGGTATCCCACAAACTCTTGAGTTGATGTTGCTGTAGAGGCCAGGGGAGGGATAAAGTAAATTAAGAATTATGACATACATTACATCATAGAACAGGGTCAGATCAAGCATTTTTTGACATTTTCCAATATGTTAGTATTTTAGGAAACATGCGGACTACACCTTTTATAAATGAATGGATGTATAGATGCATAAATACACACATTCATAGATTCAAACATAAAGCATAAAGCTCTTTATGGACGGTAAATACTACCCATGTTTGTATTACTCTGAGAACTCTGACAACACAGACTTACCCTTACTCAACCTGTCTTCCTGTAGTTGACTTTAGGGTCAAAGGTCAGGGATCACATATTTCACTGTCACATGGATCCTAGTGCACTGTTGGACATATTTAGTCTTTGAAAATAACAGTGATTAGCCCGGCACACTCAGAGCCATTATATTTATTGCAAACCCTTTTCAGTGAGGGATAGGAGGACACTGATCAATAAGCTCGTCCGTCTGGTATAATTGCTGAATTTGATGTCAGTGGGAGAATATGAGTGTTTCTCGAGGCACACCGATGGTCTGCATATAGCACTGGCAAATTGGTCCCTTGTGCTTTAATCACACCAGTAGTTCAAATCATTGACATAGCAAATCATTACATCTCACCAAGCATTGTGTCCAAGACTACTGACTATATTGAAAGGAGCCTACAAAGAGAGATACTATATGGACAGGAAAAATTATTACTGCATGACATTAATGCAAAAACAAAAGAGTAAATGAAACACCATTAAAGCAGTGTCTATGAAAAATAAATAACTACAAAGTTTGGTTGCATAGCACTGGATTAATTAAATGTATTGGGTGTTTATTATTTAATAACTATTATGTAGTACACAACAGTAAGCAATGTCAAATTCAATTGCATAAAAGACATCCTTAGGCTACTTTTTGTGCGAGAACACTATTTTAAGCTCAATTTCTGTTGTTCAAATGAATCAGTTGCTGGAAGCTTCTTGTGTACATGAAATCACACATAGTGGATTGGGTGGTGATGCAGGCAGATGAATCTGTAGTCCCTGAATGTGTCCAGGCAAAAATCAATAAATGCAAGCACAGCTCCTCGCCTCTGACGGCTGTCCCTGTCTTTTGAATAGTGGTCTAATAGAAAAATAATAATTAAATCCAAATCACCAGATTAATTTGTTTTCCATCAGTCTCAGGAGAGATCTTTTCCCTGTTTCTTTAGTGACTCATTATACTTTCTAATCAAGACAAAAAAAGTCCTTCTTGTAGACAGACATGCTGTCTCCCTTCCCCCTTCTCTTCCCTGTGGTGTGCTTTCTCGCATTGCAGTCATTGTGCTGGCACTTATTATGTTACAAATGACCGAGGTACGGCAGGCATTCTCAGTGTGCATGCAAAGAGGGCCCACCCTTCTTTGCTGCTAGTGCCTTCTCCTAATGACGATGCTCAGAGTGCCCCCTCACGCCGCCCCATGTAGCCCTCTTCCCCCCATTCCCTCCCCCATGCGCTCTCTTTAATGAAGATTCTCCAATGCAATTAAAATCCATGCTTCTTGCTGCTACTGTATGACAAACAGAGCCCATGTCATTCCTCACAGCCTGTCATTCCCACTAGAGGAGGCGGACGAGATGGAGGAATACACCAGGGTGCCAGTGGCTGGAGAGGGATGGAGGGGATTGTGCAGAAGATGAGCCAACCCCCCCATCTCAACAGGTAATGGAAAGGGGCAGAGAGAAAAATCAATGAGCAAAGCAACATGGAGAGCAAGCTTATAAAACGGCTTTAACTACACATCACAACCTGAATCTGCACTCTTCTGCCCGTTCACTAACCTAGAGCAATTGTGAAAGTTTTACCACAACACCAGCCCACTTCTGTACCTCTTTTTGTGAGAGAATCCAAATAATTTAGGCTGACGTGCCTAGATGCTGTGAGCGTTTCAAAATCAACACGGAACAAGGCACATTTATGGTCATTTATAATGTTTATGAAGCATTAATAAGAATGTGCCTGTAAACCAACTCTCCATCACGCTGCTAACAATGAGTTCATTGTCGGCGTGTGATTTATGGGATGTCTATAAACTAGCAGCAAACAGTTTGTTAATCCCTTATAATACCTGTTAAAATGGATACAACCAGTGCTGATGTGACGTGCAGACACACCAGTTGGCCATCCCCATCCTTGCAGGGAGGGGCATAGTTATAAGAACAGTTGCCCACTCCATCTGCAAAAAAACTGCCCCCACCCCCTTGTTGTTTTCCAGTTGAATGAAATAATCTTCCCCCGTCTGGAAACCCAGTCTGGGTCAGAGGGCCTGCGTTCAGCCTGTTGCTTATTGTGTGTTCAGAAGAGGAGGTAAAGCATACAATTAGGCACAGATGGCTGTCTTTGCCAGGCAATGTATTGATCCCATCCCGACGAAGATCTGTCCCATTTCTGTATTTGTTTGCCAAATACTCTACCTTTTTCTAACTTAGAGCAGCAGCGGAAATGCTATGTTGTTTGCTTTTGTATGCTCTTTAGAGGATTCATAATTTGGTCATTTAACAGTGAAGGCGCAGTGCTGGTGACTTTGGTCAGTGCTGCGGACAAATTAGGCTTCTGTATTCAAAACCACGTCAGAAGAGAATAGGCAAGGAGATGGACACATGAATAGTAATTGCATAATAACACCACATTCATTATGGCGCCTCCTCAAGGCAGTTTTCTCTGAAGCCTCCAAGAGTATATTTATCTCACTAACTGTGTTGTGTTTTACATTTCCACCTCTTTAATACAAGTACATTTAACTAAGTGTAAGTAAGTATATATAAAATAACAGCTCACCCACATAATGACACATCATCTAAAGTGTGCACCAAAAAGCAGGGCATAATAGTTGTTTTTTATTTTTATTATATTAATAGGTAAAGTATAATGTTTTGAGCAGAGATAGTTTTTCTTTATTTGATAGTCACTTTAGCTAGCCTGTTACAATTAGATGTTCCCTAATTGAAAAATAAACAGTCGAGGAGTAGCCTATTCACATGTTAACATAAGACACAGGAGCAGTGTGCAAAAAGTTTTTCACATTTTGGATAATTATCAAAAAAATAAAATAAAGATTTTAATCCGGGTAGGCCTACTTATTTACAAACACCTGTTAAAACAAACGGAAACAAATTATGCTGTTTTATTACCATTAATTACTATAATAATTATGCAAATAAACAATCCAAAGTCTTTCAAATATATCAATCTAAAAATGCCCAGTCCATCTTGAATCCTAATGTTTGTTTACAGCGCTAAGTGATGATAGCCCGAGGTCTAAATGGTTAAGATCATAAATAAAACTTCGCACTACATCATCCTATAATGACAATGTCGCATGTAAAAACAATCCCTGTGTCCCTCTTGACTGTGTCCGCTGCAGAAATAGTAAGTTTTCTTTGTGTGGCAGTAGTGAGCTGACGTCAGGTCGGTTCCTTGAAGTGGGGCTGAATAAACCTTGAGAAGAGTCTCCTTCAATCTGCTGTGAGTAACTAACACACAACCTCACACACCGACACTCAATTACTACTGCCCAATTCCCGTCTTTATCACTCGTCCCCGACCTCTTTCATAACCAAAAGCGACCAACAAGGAAAAAAGACACGCGAAGAACCAAACCAGAAGTGTTGGTAGAAGTCAAAAGCCCACGTTGGACATAAATAAAGTGACTAAAACAAGGTAAGTGTTTTATTTCAATGACGCTGTTTTCCCCCATCACAGAACAAGCGATGAGCTGCGTACTGCTTGGCTTTCGTTTCTAGTTTCTTTCGTCTTTTTCATTTCGTATAAACTGCTTTTAGATACTAACTTGCTCGAGTGTTGCTGTGAATCGGTCAGCCGGTTTATTCCGTAGTTTGGAGTCGTACATTTGGAGAAAATCCGTAAAGTTTTTCCGCTTGATACAAGTGTTTTTCCTCATGTGAGTGGTGACCTGATAGTGGGAATCGTCTTTGTGTCCCTCTGCTTTTGCTTGCGCCGTTCACTCACGCAGTTGTATTAGCTAACAACTTGTCATATCTTTAAGAAATATAACTTTTTACAATCTTTGATGTTGTCTTGTTCGCTTTATTCATCGGTAAAGGAACAGCTGCTCATTTTGTGAGCGTATTAGAGGACGTTGTAATTGTCATACGAGGCAGTTGACTATCGTTGGTCCTCGCTGTCCATTAAAATGCAGTCCCTTGACGCGAAAATAAAACAATTAGCGACAAATACAACTATCCTTTTCGGTTCAGATTAAGTTCTAGTTGTGATATTAAAATATATGGCCACAGCTGGTGAGAGTTTGGAGCTTTTTCGTTGCTACACTGTAAGCTAGCCTGTCTGTGAGCTGCTATCGCGATCGCTTCCTCAATCCGTGAGCCGCTTGGCCGAGTTGTTGAAATTTATCCCTTTGTGTATATTACAATATCCTCCATTTTTTCTGCCCCTTCCAAAACAACAAGCCTCTCGCCATCTTGGTTGTTTTAATTCGTCCCTTAAGCAAGAGCATACCCAACCTTTTACCCCCTGCTCTCTCTCACACTACTACTTTAAAAGGAAAATCAGACAGTCTTTTTTTAACTAAGTTTTAGCAAAGTTAGTTTTTAACACATTCATACTTTTTCAGTTTTAAGTAAGATGAAAATGAACAGTGGTTAGTTGATTGTCGTTGAAGATTTTGATATCAACGGCAAGGACACTTTATAGCTGAGATGTTGGTTGAAAGGAAATATATAATGTGGCGTGGTGGTTATATTAGAGCAATGAGGCAGGTGCTGTAGTGGTAGCATTTGCCACAGTTACACATGTCTATGCGTTAAAGCTGCGATTATGTTATTACAACCCACCCTAAGGCAGTTTATATTTATCTTAGCAACTATAACAGAATGAATGGGTAACCAGAGTCTTATCGGGGGAATATAAAAGCTCACATTTTGCCAGATAACTAAGTCTAGCTTTCAGAAAATGAGGAGTGAGTGTGACTAATTATGTAAATAGGTATTAACTGCCTTTAAAATAATATATTGTTGAATAATCATCGTTTGTCACCTGTTACAGAAAAATGTCTTCATGTTTGATTTATTCACACATTGATTGATTTATTGACATGTTTAAGATCAAAGATATGATGAACCCTGAGCAAGCTGTATTACAGTTTTGCAACAGTTAAGACAAGAGACGCTTCGGAGAAAAATATACCCAGTGACAGGAAAACAATGACCTAATTTTTATTTGTTCCATCCGTCTCACAAAGGTGTTATTTTATCATGCGATGTCCTTGAGCCTTATAAACCTGATCTTCTCTGTGCTTCATGTCCAGCAAATAGCACATAAGAAAGAGGAGGGGAAAGAAAACAAACTGAACAAATGCTTTGAAATGGAAAATCTGATGATTTCACCTCCCACCTCTTTTGTTTGGCCGTTTATTGCTGCAAAGCAGGAGTGCAGAGGAGCAGATGTTTAGCCAAACATGAAGGCGCGGTGCCTCTGTCCTTATGGGGATGGCTCTCCCTCCTCTCACTGCTGATGCATCGACATGACAGCTGCTTGATTTCATGGAGCTGCTAAGAAGCCATTAGTGCTATCAGTGAATTGAAACGGAACAGCGTCTTTACAGTTTTCTGCCACAGATTTCTGCCACAGTTTCAACTATTGTTGTAGAGTCATTTTGGGCAGATTTGTTCAGAGTGTGTGCAAAGAGCTTCAGCTGAACATACATATCAACAAGAAGTACTAATAGACTTGTGCAGTGTGTTTTGCCATAATTTGAGAGCGAATGAGCAAGAGCAAAAGTGAAAAAGGGGAACAAATCTGTCAGACTTTGTTTGCCATTTTGGTTTGAAATGAAAGCACACTGTGCTACCTCAAGCACACTCAAATCAGAGATGTCTCCTCTTGCCAGTCCAAGAGAGAGAGGAATAAAAAGAACTTATGCAGGAGTTTTGTCCTCCCTTTCTTTTGTTCAAATTAAAAGTGTTGTTTTTGAAGAGATAAAGAGTGACTTCTGCTTGACTTGAACATTCAGGAATTAAGGATAGACATAGTTAAGCCCTATTTGCATGTCTACCAAAGTCACAGCAAATGGATGCTATTGACTAAGCTGATTAGGTGAAATTAGGTTCACGAGCGGTGGGTCTAGGGGTGCTGAATCTGACAGAACATGGACAGCTTCTGAGAAGACAATCCTGTGTGCACACAACGCTCAACTCTATAATCCTTTACTATTGAAAATGTCTTTGGTCGGAGAGGAAACCTGTGGCTGTCTTTAAAGCAAGGTGAGATGTCTCAGGTGTCCCTTATGTATTGATTGTTATCAGTGCCAGGCTGTTGATGGATTCATTTGTTAATTACACAAGTCCATTTATAGATGCCAATTCCTTCTGATATAAGCCTAAGTGCACTTCTGACATGACTCACCAGTCTGTGTATCATCTATACACAGTGCTTGTAATGCAGGAATGGAAAGGCTTACAAAACATTATATTGATGTTGGATGTCATTATTGAAATGAAATAACCACCAAAACACACTTATCAGATTTCAGTACGTGCTTCAATATTTTGCACTGCTAACAGGCAATTTGTTGCTGATTAAGCCGATAAAATATGCATGACTTTAACTAACCCCTCAGTAAGCTATAGTTTACGGTCAGCTAGACGTAAGGTAAATTCAGTATTTCATGGTTGCTAGTTTTTACATTTTGCAGTGTACAATAATCCTATAAAACTCTAAATATTTAATGACATTGATTTCTGCACTTTATATTCAGACAATGATTAATTAGGCCTACAAATAATCTATTGATAATAACGGCCATCTGGGAGCCCTGTCAAATCCCTGCATGTTAGCGCTGACACAGAGCTGGTAAATTTAGAGATGTACTAGAGGTCTGGTCTGTGTTATCATAATATTTCAGGAAGCAATGTTATAAATCCTCATCCTATTTCTTCAAATGCATCAGCTGCTGTCTAATTGCATAAGAGGCCAAAGGCAGATGTTTTTTGAAAACGATAGTAATCTTAAGGAGAAGAAATTCATAATCTATATTTTTTGGTGTGAGAAATAAAAACACAAACAAGCTCAATGAAGATCTCAGACCAAGCAGAACCTGTTGAACTCAAGCTATTATAGCTACATCTATGTTTTTAGTTGAGGTTAGTTTTGCTGTGCAGTGCTGTAAGAGGTCAATGATCCACTGCATTCTGTTACTGTTTAATTGTTAGCTGCAAACACTGACAAAAATCGGATTAACTTCTCCTTTAAGAAACAGATACAATTAATTGAAAGCCCTAAAACCTCTGAGACATTAGATTAGATGTCCTCTTTGTGAGTATAGATTAAATGTGTGTTTGTCATAATGTTGTGTCACTGGCCATTCACTTATTGATATGCATTTACAAGGCCTGATGGGTTAATGTCCTCTCACCTGGAAAGTTGGTTGGCTCTCAGATGATCTCCCTAACCTCACGTTACCTTGCTATTTTGGTAACGGTGCGTGCTCGCTCAGGGTACACAAATAATTGTCTAAAGTGCATATCCAGTGACAAAAAGGAAGATTTTATGAATATGCAGCTCACTTGTTGTGTCTGTGTAATGAGAAATGATGTATATTTTTAAACGCTGACCAAAGCTAATGAGCAAGGGCACATATGTCTTGTGTTGTAGGCACAAGTGAACAGACTCTGCCGTTAATTAAGCCCAAACAAATAGACACACATTTTGTTTCCTCTCCATTTTGCATGGATTACATATGGTGGATTAATTACCAAACAATAACTACTGTAAAGTGCAGCTGGGTCACCCCGTGTTGACTTTGAGGAGACACAAGACAGAGCGGCCAAATTTGGGAGGGAATGGCGATAAGCTGCTGCTCTGCTGTTTGTCCCCTGGGCCCGTATTTATCATTCAATGTGAGAATTTCTTTGATGAAAGTCAAGGTTGTTTTTGCATGCTCTGTCTCGTTGGGATGCCTGCTTTTTCCACCAGCAAGGTGAAAAGGTTGATTTCTGCCTCCAAAGAGAAGCCTTGTTTGGAAAGTCCAGGCTTGTTTCTTTTAATGAAGTCTCAAAAGGTCCTGATGATTTTTCCACTGCAGGGCTGTTTGTGTTTTGTACATTAGAAAGGAGCTCTAAATACAGATGGACTGTTTCGCACAACCAGCAAACAGCCTGCTGCAAGTCCTTGTGCATTGATTAACTCTCCAGCTCAAATCTGTGTCACAAAGTCAAAGCAAACAATGTTGTCAGTTTTCCTGAGCCCAAAGCCTCCATTAAAATAAAAAACACTGCAGGATTATAAATGCATCTGTTTGTCTTTAATAGCAACACACATGTCTTATCATTGTAATAGAGGTGCTCAGAAGGCTGCGCATTATAAAAAAAAACACTGGTAAACAGAAGGTCAAGGGTCACACTTTAGCTCTGATGGTCATTGTTGGTCAGAAAAACACAGCCATCAAGTTAAACATGCTGCCCAAACACAGAAATAACACTGAATAGATGGTCTATATTTAGCTGATTCACACCAAAAGGTATAAAGGATCCATGCTGTACTATCAAACCAACATTACTTGGGAAAAATATGCATCCTCCAGTATAAAGATCCCAAAGTACCCAGCTTTTGTCAAAAACATATCCTTGAGTGTTGTATGGCCCCTCTAGCTGCAGATCATCTTATTTGAGCAAGTATTTATTAGAAAAATACAAAAAAGCCTGCTTTTTAGTCATATGTTTACCACATCTTGACATTGGTGTCTGAGGCCTGTATTTACACTGCTCTGTAGAATTCACCCGTGCTGACTGCGCTCTGATGAGGACGGATACTGGGAATGGAAACGAAATAGGAAAGAGGTTTGGTGTGTGGCAATGGCAGTGTTATTGGTTTCTTTATTGGCGTGCCTCTTGGGTCAGTAGGATTCTTGATGATACTATAGAATAGCTTATAGCAGAGCTGTGATGCTGAGGGCCTTGGTGGCTATAAGACACATACAATCACATATGTAAGCACACCAGCCTTCACTCTATAAGGGACACAGCGCACACTCGCACACAAATGCATGAGATTGCACCTCAACAGCCCCCCATTTATTGATCTTCTGCAGCATTTAAAATCTAGTCACTGCTGCCACAAAGGCTTTTTATTTTAGCTGTGCTGGCAAAGCTTGCTCTGAGCCTAAGCCAGAATTTTAAATATTTAACTCCTACAGAACTCTGTCAGATATGACAAGGATAGAGTAGAATAAACAGGGTGGCACTTCTGAGCTGTGCAAAGATGCGTATTTGTTCAGGACAGGGTTTTATGTTAACCGGGCAGGTAAGATCAGTACAGTCCGCTTGTGGGAGCTAAAGTTATGAATAAAAATCAGCAAATCAGCACTCCTATCCTTCGTGAAGTTATTTTGTTCATAAAGTCCTACCAAAAGTCAAACAGGAGAAGAACTGACCCGCATGGTTATGCTTTGTTCGTGGAAAAGACAATCTTTGGATTAGTCATTATTGGATCTGGGACAAGAGACTGTTTTTAGGGTTAGATACTTATGAAGATTGCTACGTACTACTGAACTGTTCAAGAGTAGTCTTTTTCATTAAGAAAATGTATAGATATTTCTCATAGTGAAGCTGGGCTAGAGAGAGGAACTGAACATGGTCATAAACAACAAAAATAGCATTACTTTTTAACACTGTAGTCAGGGTAATAGAGGAAAGACAGGTGAGATATACCAAATCACTGTAGGCATTTGAGCCAAACATAGATTATCCCTAAAGGTCAAAACCTAATCACATTTGCATGGAAAATAAACCTAGACTAGCACATGTGACACAATGCCACTTATTTCGTAAACCCTTCTTAGGGAATAATTAATAATTTATCTAGTTTTGTTTCTCCAAGCTGAAACTACAACGTGCTCAAACATTCTCATATTTGTAGCACGAGTCAAAAACATTGACTTCTCCAGCTCTAACAGTTTATAATAATCTGATGACTCCGTTCACACCACATTTCTACTGATTTGTCTTGAAAAGGTCATGTATATTTCAGCCGTGATGAGACATTGTAGTGAGTTGCATGTCTTAACGTTATTCACTTTTAAAAATCCCTCTCCCTCATTTATCTGTTGCTGTGCCCCTCTGGACCTAGCCCTGAAAGCCCATCCCACAGAGTGTGCTCAGGACTAAGGCATTGTCCCGTTTCTCCCGTCTTCTTCTTTTTCCTCGCTGCTCCTGAACGATGACACTGAGAGACAGCTGTAACGTGAGACGCCTCTCGATGCTGGCAGCGGGGTGGTACAGAGCCCTTTATCTGAGACTGGGGGGCACTGACCTCCCCTCATTCCCCTCCTCTTGCTCTGCGTCTGTCCCGTACAAGCAGCGGCAGCATCCTCCCCCCTATAGCAACACAAGCCTGGCCTCTTTAAAATGTGTAGTCCCTGTAACACAAACCTGCTGAATGAAACGGGTGGTGTTGTCTCTATTTACACCGTTTACAGCTGCTTGTGGCCGTAGTAGAAACAAGACACACACTACTAGTATTCCTTTTTTAAACTATCCACCTACAATCTTTTAGTCTAGTCAGACCACAGTCCAGGCAACAAACTGTCAGACCACAGTCCAGGCAGCAAACTGTCACAGTGAAAAGGGGGATTTCATTCATTGAGTGTGTTACTGTGTAATTATCTCATACAGACAAAGAAGTTCTGTACAACCATTTAAAGACTCACATTTGGAAGTGAATGATCAATACATTCTCTGATACTATTTACAGTAAGTATTTTGATCTATATTGCACCTACCACCACTGAAAGATTTGACAGTTTTTAGTTATTGTTTAGTAATTAACATTAGCTTCAGAGGCTTGAACATCAGATCAGTGCTATAGACCGATAGTGAGTTACAACAGCCATGGCTTAATAAGAAGTCATAATGAAGTGACATGTTTGTGATCCGTTTAAGGACACAATTTAGTGTTGCGTGCACTGTAGTGGAGTGTGTGTCAATGTGTGCTGGAAACACATGCGCACATCCCTGAACTCTAGGCGATGGCTGCTAAATCCTCAGTGAGGGCTCCCGTGTGTAATCCAAACATTTAGAGCTAATTTAAGCACGCAGCCAGGAGCCCCATCCTTTAGGAAACTACACTTCTCTCTTTCTCTGGTTTGGCCTTGCCTTTAGTGTGCTGAAGTGTACGTCGTTTTTGTTTGTGCATTGTGTTGTCGCTGGAGGGAAATGAAAGCACTCAATCACTCACCTGTCAGAGCACTTCACATTTTGACCGTAACACACACAACCACAGTTGCACAAAGCGCCCCAAGGCTTTGACAGGACTGGCCCTTTATTGACTCCCTTGATCAAGGAGACAGCAGATCCATTTAATAGAAGCTCCACACAGAAAGAAATCAAAGTGGATTCACATCTGGGCTGCACACTACCGCTGTTTTCAACCCTCATTCAGATGACCGTGTTGCATTTGGATGCTCAGTTACTGGACTTCACAAAGAAAGACTACATCCTTTCTGTTGTATAAAAGTATAAGTATAAAGTCAGCAAAATGTTGGAAAAAGAAGATGTGGAAGTGGAGAAACTTGGAGTTGGGGACTAGTTTGAGTCAAATGGAAACATAACCTACTTTTTTGTGTCATAAAATAATAATACCACACACACTTAATAACAGTTAGTTTCTGAATTGTAGACTGCTGTAGATGGTAAGAAAAAACGTAAAAAGAAAAATTGTAAACTCTTTATTACTGACACAATATGTGTCAACCCAGGACCCCTTCTTCTCAGCCTCTCGTGTCATAGGCGGAGGTCCCAGTCTGGGTGATGGGCTCCTGTGCTCAGCCTTGGCCTCAGTGCCCCCAGTTGTTGGTGTTTTGTGCGAGTGTTTTGGAGGCCGTTAGCCGAGAGGCGCAGTGACAGCTGTGTTTGTCACGGCTCCTCTGACCTTCACACGTCATCTTTATGGATCATCAGGGCTGCCGCAATTCACTCAAGCTCTTGTTGTGGGCCGCTGCTAGTCTGATTATCCTCCGCCCAAGATCTGCTCACATCCTGTGCTCATATCATTGTCTGTTTGACATCGCATTGTGTCTTCAATCCATATGAACGCCCGGATTACAGATTTAGGATCAAATGAAGATCATGGTCTGATATTAATGCATATTTCATAAAACTATACCAAGTCTAAATGTTGGTTTAGGTTTAGTTTTCCTATAAACAGTTTAAACTGTTGAATCCCTGAAGGAGATTAGTAGTATCAATAGTCTTAAGTGATAGTGACAATGGAATCTGCCTCATACTAGTCAGTTGAAATGATGCAATGTGGGGAGCCAAAAAATGGTCATGCAACTTCCGCCCACTCGCTACTAACAGGTTTCTATTCAGCTTGTAATAAAGATAAATACAATTTCATTACTTGTCAAACAAAATCCAATGATTATCTTTCTATTATGACAGCATCTAATAAATATTTTGTCAAAGGGCTAATTTGAATAGTATTTATTTGATTTGTAGATTATGTTTGTAGAACATTATTGTCAAGTTTAGTTCTAACTTGTCAAACATTGACCTTTTATAGAAAATGCTTATGTCTGATGGTGGCAGAGTAAAAAGGTTGTCCATTGACATTATTAACCTCCCCCTTCAATGAAAGATTTAATCATCACAAGACTTCACTGTCATCTTGGTTAAGATAATTTGCCCAAATATTTTACGATAGTATTTATTTTAAAATCAAGACAGTTTGAAAATACTTTTTGTACCCTCACCAGGATAGTCCAGGTTGGCTGCATATCTGAGCTAGAAATGAGCGAGGTTTATCTTGCAGAGGACAGCAAAAAAGGAAGTGGAATGGCTAATGCAGCAATGGGCTCAGTGCCATTAAAAGAAGTTTTCATGGTCACACAAAATGAGGGATGCACACAATCAAGCCTCACACAAACATACTGTATACATTCTACATCTCACATACATTCTACATCTTGCAAATGGATTGCATTAATGTTCAGAGCTTTCCATCAGTCTCAAAGCTTTTCCCTCTGTGTGCAGCGTAACCCGGTCCCTTGAGATGCCACTTGCTCCATCAAGTCAAGGAAGAAACCATTTAGTGCAATGACAAACACACGTACACAATACTAGTGAGCTGGAGATGTATCTCTTATAGACAAACGCTTCTCACTATCTGCACCAGCTGCTGCTTATTCTCCCTTAACATACACTTAAAAACAAAGCTACCTGGGTACAGAATCCATTTTGTCTGCTTTCAGACCTAGATCATGTAACGATAAAAGATGCTGCCCTGGAGTTAAACACTGCCAGTAAATCACAGGGCAAAAAGAAAGCTGGAAGAAGCACTTATTTTAAGCTGCTCGAGAGACCACACTGGGGGAAGGGGTTCAGGCCGATAGGGTTGGGAAAGAGAGAGAGAGAGAGAGACAGCCTTTGTGCACTGTGCGCCTGGCATTGTGTGTGTGATGAAGAGATGAATCACTGCTATTTAGGGATTGGTTTCCTGCAACTGATTGTGTGACGACTCGGTGGCGGACAGACTGTCAAGACTTGCCTGTTTTGTTCAGGGGCTTGAGGAAAATGTCTGCGGCCAAGTCTCACTATAGCTCCACTCCCACTGGGCCCGGTGTGCCAGAGATCAGCGCTGACAACATAGACAAACACATCTCAGGCTTGCTCATCTAACAAGCCATCAAATATTCAAAAGCAAGGGATTTTACCCAATCTCAATAGGTGTACTCTGGGACTACACTAGTTTTCTCTTGTGCAGATACAGGCAAACAAAAAATGCACAGCCAAATGTTTTTTTAATTCTGGTATTTTACTTATGACTTCATCTGATGTGTGTCAATAAGGTCACCTCAATGTGATTTAAAGTATTTTGGTGAATCATTCATCATTATACTAATCCTGAGCTCATCATCAACTGTAATTTTAGTCATTCTAAATGGACCTAGACAAGGGCCATTGCAAAATATTTTTTGTGGGCTTGATAATAATTAAATAGATTATGCAGATGGTCTTGATTAATTGTGTGAATCTAAGACCTAAAATGGTTTGTCCTAAGGAAAAAAGGATGTTTAATAAAATTGAACAAGACTCTTGAGGCAAACATAGCTGTGAGGCTGTAGTCTGTCCATGTGCGAGCAGGCCTCAGGGCTAATGCAGGTAGGCTAATTATAACCTAGTGGACTGTTTCTGTTTGCTCTGTAGCTTTCAAGAGAAAAACAGAGAAATAATGGAGGAAGTAATGATGGATATAATGACTTACATCTGAACTAAAGAGTTTCCTACTTTGTGCTTAAAGTTTACCACACACTGGCTTTTAATGATGGTATTTCTTCTGGCCTCTGTTAAAACATGTCACATAGCTTCACTATAAAAATACAATCAACATTTCAGAGTACATTACATAGAGCATAAGTCTGAACTAAATTTCAATATTTTCACTTTCCACCCAGGATAAAAACGGGTAAGATCTAAAAGTAATATGAGGTTAATAGACTAACAGCCTGATTGTGCCGAGGAAAATGATGGCAGACAGCCGTGGCTTTCTTATCCGGTGTAATTCACCTGCCTCATGGCTGGCAAATCATTTTCTGTGCTGAAGCCCTATGAGCACAGATCCTTTAATCATCCACTAATAGGCCTTTATGAAAAAGCTGCAGATGAATTCTGCCTTACCTGGCTCTCTGTTATCATTATCACTCATAAGAGTTATCAAAGTGTTTGTGTCTGTGTATCTCCACCATTACAGTTCGATCAGTGCTCTTATAATTATCGTCAACAGCGGTTCGGCTGATTTCTGCTCCGTGATAGAGCGGGCCATAATGACAGATGTGCTTTGCATCGTGTGTTGTAGACTTGAACATGACTGCAGGGCATCCAGACAGGCTCATGAGAAGCAATAAAGCATTCACTCTTTATTTCACATGCACCATACTGGCTTCAACAAGTGACATTTAGAGATACTTAAGCACTGGCAGCAAAATGAATTATTAGTTTATCTGACTGAAACATGGAGCCAGAGGCAAGATAGACCACTAAAGTAAAAACAGAAATATTTAAGTAATAGCTGACCACATCCATTGGGGATACACTGTAATTGCTCAGTAAATCTACAAATTGAACGATCAATGGAAACTGCAGATCAAGCTATTGTTCTGGCTTCTTCTCACTTTGGACTATGTACAAAAAAATTCAAGGACAGACCTGAAATGTGAGGTTTTTAGCCTCATTTTTACGTCATAAGCATCTTGTGTTGGTACAGCCTGGTGAATGCTTGTGTTTTTGAAATTTCTTTAAATTATATTACTGTGCCTTTTATAGTGTTGTTTGATCATTCCTATTTAAAACAATGTTCAAACAAAGCTTTAAATTTGCTGTACATTAAAACCTTTCTGTGACCCACCTAAAGGTACCAACCCACCATTTGGAAACATGGCGCATGTGATTGACAAATATTCTGGCTCCTGATTACAGGATAGCCACACTTAATGGTGAGCAATATGGTGAATTTGTAATTAAAGGTCCTATATTGGGCTTTTTTTGCACATTTCACAGTCTATTTTGAATATATTTAATTTACCATTTTGCAACATGAAACACACAATCATTTTCTAATACAAGCTCCCACTCGCTGACAAACGCTCTGATTAGACACGTGTCTCTTTAAGACAGGAACAACCCTTGACACCCTCACAACAGAACACACATCTTCTCCAATCAGATATGTTGTAAAATTGTACAATGCTTCTCTGGGTGTGTTTGTTGACAGTGCATGAGCAGGCAGGAGCACTTCCTAGAGAGGAGTTGTTTTCCCCTATTTGTTACATCACTGTATAGGAGAATCCCATGGTGAATCCATTTTCAGCTCTTGGAGAGGACTATAGCTCAACATAATTAATTATTCAAACACGTTAATGAAACTAAACACAACTTTGGGTTTACGTTTGAGGTAGAACCAACATTAGAACCTAGAAGCTCAGACAATTTTGCATAAGATAGAACCTTTTTTAGAGAATATAAAATACAAATTACAAAATACAAAGTGAACTAAAATCAAAATTGTGAGTGATACTATAGTGATCCTACTATGTACTAATGTAACACAAAGTAGCTAATGCTAAAGATATTCATGAGTAACAAGTGCAGTTTGTTCAAAGTTTAAAGAGACAATAAAACTGGCTCATGGTTTTGCAACACATTGCAGGGAGCAGAGTAAAATCTGTTTTGTGTCAAGAGTAGCTTGTGTGGTGCGACCAGACAAGAGCTGGAAACATCAGTGTTGAGCCCAGTCCATGCTGATGGAGCCTCCACCAGACTTGATTCTGTTGCCGTTGACCAGATGGATGTGTTTACTGTCAACAAAACCTTGTTAGATAGCCACCCACACGCGGTGTAGCACTGTTTGTGTGCCTGAAACATCCCCTTCGCCGTATATGTGTCGGCAAGGAGAGTGGAAATTTGAGCGTGCACTTTTTGTAGCCAGTCATCTGAACGTGCTGCCACAGGTTGTAGCCTCCTATATGACATTGTGTTTCGGTTAATCCTTGTGTATCTATGTAATTAGAATATGTAAAAGTGGTAATGTGTGTTTGCTTCAGCGTAATAAACAAGATGAGTGACAGTTTGTGTTTTGGATTTGAAGAGTGCCTTAGAGACGATGCACAAGCTCTGGGCGTGAGAACAGTGGTTAGGCTTGGTTCTCTACAAGAACTGTCTTGTGTTTGGGGAAAATATCCTCGCACTCAAAGCTCCAGTGTCTAGATCCATTTCTCACAAACAGGTTTAGCAAGAAGAGGACTCGGGAGAAAGAGTCCTATGTGTGTGTGAATATCTTTGTGTGAGTAAGTGTAGCCACAGCTGCGTCTCAGACGTCACTGTATTCTCCTGTTTGATGTGTCTGGACCACAAATGCTAAGCTGAGCTATATCTTTTAAAGTTACATCTGAGGATAGGAAAAAAAAACTCCAGTCGCTAACACAATCACAAAAAATGAATCCTTTAAATCAAAGCCAAACTTATGCAGTCATATTTTTAACTTGATCTTTTCCCGTGTTTTTCCCCAGGTGTTACAGCAGTGATGTCAAGGAGCTGAAGACATCTCGAACAGTGAGTATACTTGGCAAATAAATCCTATGTTTCTTGCGTAGCTTTTCAAAACTACTGTATATTGTCACACAGTTGCGCTCATACATGGATGGCACAACTAGAACAAACTTGCAGACTCCTTGGGTTTCAGGCCTAATTTGATTTTCATTCATTCAGTGAAAGAGCATGTGTTTTTTTTTTCTCCCCCAATTAAATTTAACAAGAGCCCCTTGAAAAGCAGTTGTTATGATTACATTACAAATTCGAGGTTCATTCAGTGAATCAAGCAATTAATTACATTTCTCCCATTTTAATCAGAATATTTGTTGGAAACGTACACATCTAATAAACATCCTTTGAGCTTGTCTATGCGCCCTAGGCCAATGCTTCTAATGTAAATGGCTGTTAACTGTGCCCTGCAGTCTTTCCCTGCTTAGGATCTAGGATTGTGTTGTGTTTGTTGTGTGGAGTGTTATGTGCTGCTTTAATCTTCTTCTCCTCTACGCTGCCCCTGTTTTTTTCACTGTTCTGTTGCCGCTTTTGCTCTGTCTCTATGTGAGAGCCATCTTCGTCCTCAAGGCTTCACTTCAAGCATGCAGAGGTGGCAGTTTGTTGTTGTGCTCACAGTCAATGACTTGCACTTTTCTCTTTTCGGCTGACACGATGGCCTTGTGCTGAAAGTGAGCTCAAATAGGATCCTTTATATGAATGTTTTTACAGAATAAGATGGTATTTTGTCTGTGTGTGTTAGCTGCTTTTTTATTCACGTCTCTCCTTGTAGCATTTGTGATAAGTATTGATGAGCGCTCTCTCGGGGAATCAATTTCTGAGGGCGTGTTTAAGCCTTGTGTAGCTCCAGCCCCCGCACCTAGTGCTAACTGCCTGGCTCTTCCTGTAGCCTACAGAGAACAAACCCAGCACAGAGCACAGGGAAAAGGATGGAGCTGATCCAAACAGCCATAGTGTAATTAGCTGACATTTGTTGCTTGGAAGACAAGAGAAGAAAAAAAAAAAAGAGAGAGCTGCAAAACACCCAAAGGAATATGCAAATGTTCGGAGTAAGAGAAAATGAAAGACGTGCTTAATGGCACTGAGATAGAATTGTATTACACTGACGATTTTTATGAACTCACTGAACTTTCTGAGATGTTATTGCCGCTCCCCTCCCCCCTCTAAACGTTATGAGCCATTGGTCGAAGAGGGCGATTAGGATAAGAACAGGGACAGTCATCTCGCTCGCGGATGATACCTTTGTGCAGCCTTGTCTTTCACTGTGTTCAGTCACCTCCCGACACACAACAGTGCCCACATGAAGCAGCCATCCACAAATCCTGCCACTCTCAGGTTTCAGGGAGGGCTGTGGTGTGTATGTCTGCACCCAAACATGTAAGCAAAACTACTATGTTATATTCACAGTATCCGAGTTCACAAATTTCAAACCTTTCACCTTGCTGAAAGTTTAGTTGTTAATTCTGTAAACATACCAAGTTACTCAGATAAAGAGGTGATTTTTGGAGCTGAAAGTTATTATCATATTTGAAGAAATGTTCAAAGGGCAAATTTTGTTTCATAACAACGCTAATAGAATGGTGCTCAATATAATACAGCAGAACACAATATCTTTAGTCAGAAAAGAAACGCATATTATGAAAGCCAGCTCATTCTGGTCTTAAAATCAGATCAAATTCCAGTCAACTTTCAAAACGATTCAGGGACAAATGGATAAATGTGAGTCAGTGAGGCCAAATGAAGATCCCATTGTCCACTATTTCTGCTGTTTAAGCTTGTTGATAAGGCATGACCATTTAACTACTAATTACACTAACAGTAATTAACAGAAGCCGTTACAAGCCTGTTCAGGCTCTCTCTGTGCTGTATCGATGATCTGCTACATATACCAGCATAAAGTATACTATTGTAATTCCGGGTGTGCCTATTTCTAAGTGCTAGTAAAACATAGACAAGCTCAAGTGTATGAACTATTGAAATTCTCATACACACACATAACTTATAAATGGCCCAGTGTGTTTGTGTGCATGTATTTAGTAGAAAGGCATGTGGACTATTTGTACTTAAGCCAAGGTGCCGTGGCGCTGCTGTGTGAAGCAGCAGTTGTGCTTACGCAGCCCCATCTGCTTGATCCAAACTTGAAATGCAATGCCTTTTAATGACAAAATACTGACTTGCAGCAGGGAGGTACGACGGCAGGGGGAGGGTGTGTGCGTGCAGTGTGTGAAACAGACAGGAATAAAGGGAGCGCGGAAGGAGAGAGAAAAACATCTCGAAGGTCAGCAGCAGCAGGCGGCCGTAGGGGAAAGACACGTGAGGCACAGATAGTCTTGCGTCAGCCCCGCAGCAGTCCTCCCGATTTTTTATGGATGTACGTGTGAGTCCTGCGGGGAGGCATTTCCATCCGCAACACATACATCCACATTAGCAAGATGGACACTTTGATCTTTTCACTTCCTCATGTTCACTTAAACTGCATGTCTATTAAATTAGACTTTTCATGTCATCAGGAAATTTAATGATACAATGATACAGTCATACATTCATTCATACATCTAAATTGAGTTCAGATTCATTCCTTCATTAACCTCAGTTCAATCCCAATTTACAACACAGTACATCCACATGAGTTAATAATTGTCCTTTCTTCATTTATTAATTGAGTCTGTCAGTTATTCATTTAAATTTCAGATTCATTCATTCATTCATTGTTCTGAATTCAGTACAATTCAATCCACGCTTCAAGTTTTCATTTAGTCCCTCCCCTGCCTCTACAGCAACATCCAATCAGAGTTGTGCGGGCTCAAAAACTACTGTTGGTAAATTTGGTAACCCACAAACTCTGCTTTTGATGTTGCTTATAGGCCAAGATCAACGTAAATAACTTTACCTTTCATAGAATATTTTAGGAAACCTCCAGCCCACAGCTTTATGTTTCCCCCATGTTTCTGTAGTCTCTTCGTTAGTGACATATTGGACTTTCTTAAAGTAAAAGAAGGAGTGTGTTTTCGGGAGGGAGCATAGATGTGAGGGGAGGGGTCACAAAGCAGGAAGCTGTGGAGGAAACAAAGAGCAAGCCATGGCAGCATCAGAGTGGAGTGAAGACAGTTGGGGAGATGTGGTTAGGCCATAAACCCAGCAGATAGACCCAATAAACCCTGGGCTCTGGAGGGCAACAGCTGGCATCATGGAGAGAGAGTGTGTGTGGCCTGCTTCATCACCAACTAACAAACATATTGGAACGCTGCCACATTCACAAAACTATTAAAATACTGATTAAAAACAATGTGGATTAGCTATAACATACTTTAATGATTCAATGTTAGGTATAATCAGCTGTAAATCGGCAATGACAATCACAGGCATATTAAATCATATAAATGTTATTATTATAGCCTTTGTTGGTTTGTTGACTTTATAGCGGTTATATAAGCAGTGCTAATTTTAAAGATACACTGAAACCTCATTATGTTCTGTAGTGATTTAGAATGGTATGGTGTATTTAGCAGGGATGTCCCGTTTGTTTTTTTTTTTTGGTCCCCGATCCGATGTTCCTTCAGCTCTTATTTAAATCCAACTGCACCTTTTGTATTTTTTTCTTTTTATTATTATACCTTTTTTATTATATGTTTATTATATTGTTACTTATCTCTTCTTTTTGCACACTTTTTTACCATGTACTATTATTGCATGCTATTAGTACTTCATGACTATCTTAGCGAGTCTAACGGTTCTTCCGATCCAAAGCATTTCATTGCATTATCTGACCCTGTGTTGAATATGCATATGACAAATAAACTGAAACCTGAAACCTGAAACCTGATTTGTAGTCGAGCCAAAATGCTTATCTTACCAATAAGTTTCTATATTGTCTGTTCTCCACATGTGTGTATGTGTGTGTCGTTCCACACTGTTGTCTCGCTGCAGTGGGGAGAGCGAGTCTGACACTGCGATGAAAAACCAAACTGTTGATTGTCATTCAGTTGTCTGTATTCTGCAGTAATTTAGCTCAGAGTTCATCATGTTTATAGCCTTGTTGTACTTACGGGGTAATGGAGGTGACCTGTGTGTTATAGGGAATCTCAGGCTAGCGGTTCTGTGACAGATGCTAGCAAGAGGAGAGACTAGACTCCACATATGCAGTCAAACTACAGTAAAACTATGTCCAGACACTTATGGGTTTAGTCACGGTTGGTTGGTTACACTTTGTTACTGCTGATATAACAACAAATTTCATAAAATCGGATCATTTGAAACCGCCTTGATCGGGGCTAGATTGGGACATCCTTGGTATTTTTAGTCATTTCTAAGCCTTTGCTTTTTTGCATTTAATGATTGTTGAGACTATAACTTATGGCTTCTACCACTTTAAATTGAATGACCGTACAAACATGATTTTAATCCGAAACTTTGCCTCATTGTGTCTGTATGTTGGCACAGATTTGTTGGGAGCCGACAGGAGCAAGCGATGAGTGTATCTCTTCAAAGTGAGCGGTGGAATAGGTGTTAGAGCTAAGTCCCAGGAGCTCACGTTTCAATCCAGTTTGCGCGGGGCTAAAAGGTTTGTGATGTATGAGGTTGAAAGGTCTCCTCCTAATGTTTCATAAATCATTGGTATGCAATTATGATACATTATGACACCCAAAACTCTGCATTGTGTGTCCAACAGTCGCCCTCTGCCACAACAAACACACGGCTAGGCTCACTCTGCTCCATGCTCTCTTTGGGAACGCTCACAGCTTGGGTCCTTTGCTGCTGTTTTGTCTGGGCCTCTATTCAGAATGACCCCTCGTGACCATTCGCATTATGGCGCGGCCAGCAGCCCCCGAGTGGACTCAGGCTCCCCGGGTGCTAGCAGTGATTCATGGTACAAGGGTCTGTAAAAGAGCAGCCTTTCGCGGGGACAGTGGGGGTGAGGCCAAGTCTAGCTCGATGGCAGTTAAGACCACGCGGCCCAGGGGAGGGACACACAATGTTGTCTGGTGTATTTGGATACAGAAGGGGTGGCCAAAAAGAACACAGCAGTTTCTCTTTGAGATATTTTGTGCCACTTTCGGTTCTAAGTTGTGTTTAACCACAAGTAAAAGAAAAGTAATGCAATGTGGTCTTAGTCTTAGTCTTAACTAGTATGACACAATGTATAGTAAACAACAGTAGGTCTTTGCAAAACAGGACATGACTAATCTAAATTGTGAAAACTTGCTTGTTGCATATTTGCATACATTCCCAACATTGTTCATCTTGTCATTTCTAAATCACTAACTTACCAATAAGTTAGTAATATGTCAGCAGTTTTAGACATGTCATAGGCATGTCTCTGCTACCACCTTTATTTAGGGGATAAAGATTTTCCACTTTTGTCAATCTAATGCTTTCAAAACCGAGCTAAAATCAAAAGATGCAAGAAAAGAGCCTAGAAAAACAGAGCAGTAAACCCACAGTAATGCTAGAGCGTGTCTTTGCTAAATCTATCCCGAGGACAATCTGCGCATTTTAACAATCATAGCTCCGAGGCAGGTACAAAGTACTAAATGTTTAGGCGTTATCTGTAGCACTTCCCCAATCAAACAGAGAACCAGTTTAAAGGGCACTGGGAAAAAGACACTGTGAGAAACAAAGCTGCCTCATGAATGCGAACTGAAAAATGATAGTAGTTGCTAGGATTGATGAAACCCTATTCAGGTTTTGTGACAAGCAGCAAGACGCACAGATTCTTTCGCCTCCGGCTATAAGGTGTAATTTCCCCTTCCACTGTCACTAGAGACGTGTAAAAATTATCTGCAGCTCTCTGTCTGCCTCTGAGTTATGTCTGCAAAGTGTACAACAGATCTGCACCCACTCATCCATCTATGTAGTCACATATGTATCTATGTACGCATCAACTTATGGGTCTGCATGTTGTCATTCAAAACAAAAGGACAGAAGTAATCTTTGGTGGGAATTAAGACTTTACAATTCAGTTTTCAGTTCAATTTTATATATATGGACATTACTGCCGGAAAGAAAACACTTTCAGCGATTCAGTTTGGTATCATTGACTGTTATCAGACTATAGCCTTGTTCAGATAGTGCATTTTTGTTTTTTAAAGACTTGCCGGACCAGTTGGAGTGAAATATTGTCCTAGTCTGTCAGGCCGTTCTATAGAGTAGACAGCAAAAGGATCTCATATCAAAATTGTGTACTCGGAACGTGTTTTTTAGTTGCTCATTGAAAAGGCAGCAGTGAAGCATATGTGTCTAACAGTCGAAACTTGTGTTTAGTCTTCCTCTTTGACCTCATGTAGCAGTCTAGAGCTCCAGGTTTGTCTTCTTAACCCAGCCACTTGGTGTACTCCTTCCCCTCTTGGTCCCCCTGGCCCAGTGTCCCGTCGCCTGTTGGCCAGGCCCGGCTGTAACCTGGATACAGCTGCAGTCCAGAGCAGCCATTAGTGGTGCCAGGAGGCCCCCCGCTCCCAGTGAGAGCTCATTACTGTATTTGTGCAGTCACACTTCTGCTATGAAACTCAGCAGTTAGCCTGGTGAAACTAACCAGGACATGCAGCCTCAGGGAAACCATTACTGCTCCAAATGGAGTTCATTGAAAGAGGAATAGAAATACTTTTATTAATCATTAAACACACTAACTGTCGGTGTGTTTATCAGATTTGGTCTTTGTTGGTCGTCCATGTGGCTCTCGGAGGCCCGGTTCAGCTGTCTGGTCTGGTGTGCAGATGGCTGAGATGGGGCCTGCTGAATGAGATACCCTTTTCCCCTCCTGTGTCTCTTTTATCTGTCCATATTTCCTCCTCCTCTTTTCCTCTTTAGCTTTCTCTGCCGGGTTTCATTTACCAGCAACATCCCTGGCTGCCTGCTCTCTTTCATCACTGCATCTGCTGAGGGCCATCTTGGGCAGGGGAGACTTTTCTTCCACTCTTTTCTACTCACTCCCCTCCTCCTTTATGCGCCTCTCAGGGCTTGGTGCGGCAGTGAGACGCAGTGGCTTCGGAATGAAATGTCTCTTAACCGAGCCATGTGCCCTGGAGCTACGGTAATTGCAGGTGAAATTCAGCTTCCTCTTTAAAATGCCATCTCTCATTTCCAGTTACCGACCCCCTCTGTATCTTTTCCTCCCTCTCTCTCTCTCTCTCTCTCTCTCGCTCGCCCCCTCTGGCTGTCTTTCAGAGGCGTGTGAATCCCCCAGCCCCTGTCGCGTCGCTCTGCCCCAACAGACACTCCCACAATGCACAGCGTCGATGGTTGCACAGTGATATCAGCCTCAGCGTGCAGAGGGAGGGAGGGCCACTTGCCTGGATACTATAGACAGTGCAAGGATAGTGGACCCATAAACTGTAATGTCATAAACTATCATTGGGTGTGTAGTGACTTCCTTGTATTGTCACACATGGTTGTAATGTTTGGCAAGTCTAGATACATGTCGGCAAAGAGGCAGTTTATATATTGCATACAGTTATTTCCAGTGGCAACAACCAAATCTAGAGAAACTAAGCCTTATTTATTTTACTAATCCTAGTCAATTGGCAAAACATCACCATGCAACACAAGTACTGGCAGTGTGAATGCACTGTTGTCACTGTTAGCCATAGCTTAAGCCTTTGTAGCTGTGTGGTGCTAGTCTAGAAATCATAACTGAAGTTTGAAAGGCGTTGGCATAATACATTCTTGAGGAGCTGGCTAACCACAGATACTAATCACTCAGAGTAGACCTCTTCATTCAGTTAGCCAGGCCTAAAAGTGAGCTAGCTTTTATTTTGTTTAACTATGAGGGTAACCCAAGGATGTTGTGAAATCTTTAAAAGTAAAAAATAAGATAATGAATGGCAGTAAAAGATTGTTGAGTTCTTGGAGCCAGGCCTTACTATTTGGACATAATTTTTCTTACAAGCCACTGATCCTTTGGTCCACTATTTTTACTGTCTACAGACTTTTTTCTAGAAGTGTAAGGAAAGTCCCAAAGCTAAATTGTGTGTCTGTGAGCCTGACAGGACGGGCGCAGGTATGTCTGGGAAACGTGTTGTTGCCTCTCCGTCGATGTGTGTGTGTGTCTTTTTGTGTGTGTACAGCGTCAGCAAGCCGTGAGCTGTGTAGAGGTGACATCAAGGTGAACGCGGCTTGCCGAATGCTCTGCCGACTCGGGAGGCAGCAAATGGCTCTGTGGCAGATGGAGTCTTTGTCAGGGAAGAAAAATGGCAGCTCAAGAGCATCACAGAGAGACCCCCTCCTTCCCCCTCCTTCACCCTCACGCACACACGCAGAAATACACACCACTTTCTGTCTTACTCTACCTTTTTTAATTCACACGACACAATGGCCATTTACAAAGACATGCTCCATTGTCTGGGAAAAGACACTCATTGACACAGTGCATTCCCGGGACCCTTACCCTATTGCCCTAACCATCACTGCTGAATAAAAAAAGCTAGTTTAGTTGTGAGCTGGAAACCAAGTTGATGTAAAAGCTAATAGAATAGAAAGTTGTGATAAATCTTTTTCAAATACATATTGTGATGGGACAATTGTATTCCTATCTAGAAAATCAATTGAATTCAAGATGCTTGACTTCCACTGGTTGCTCTGGGGGCCCTTAGTTGTATGTTTTAATCTATGGACATGCAAAGTGGGGTTATTGGTCACATTGAAGACTATACTATAAGACTATTTAAACACTTTAAAGATTTCATTTTGTTATTGCAGCTCTGAGCTCTTGCAATAATACAGTAATATTCTCCAGTGTACAATGGCAGTGAAATTGCCAATTAATTACCAGGGTTTATTAATTGTAATCAAAGAAAAATGTTATGTTAAGTGCAGTGAGAAATTTAAAACACAAATAAAATTAACTTTCTCTTTTACCCCCCTTCCTCTAAAGCCACAGTTGATCCCATCCCGCTCTAACAAACAGCCAGCGTGTCCTATTACATGCATGTACACACACCCAGAGACAAATCCACATATTGACACACATATATCTTCCCACCCCCTCCACTCTTTAGTGAAGATGGGCTGGCGGGCGGTGACCTTCCCCTGCTCGGAGGGTTCCCTGGCTGTTTGATCAATTATCCCTCTCCCATTGTTTACCAGGAAGCCGGAGAGGAGCAAGAGAAGGCTCAAAATGGCCACTGTCAGGTGGAGGGATCCATTTCCCTGGCAGCATGCAGGGGGGTGGACAGGCGAGCGGGGGTTACACAGAGCGCGAGAGAAAGACAGAGAGACCGAGGCTGTGGAGCATGTGGAGAGGGGAGGGAGGAGCAAGGCTCACTGGCAGCTGGGATGATATGACATTATAGCACTATGACAGTGGTTACCATACTGATCACTAAGTCTCAATAGGTGAACTTCTGCTCAAACTAGGCCAGTTGTTTTGTGAACATACTTGCACACAAGAAGGAAAACATGTTATGTTATTTTATGTTAAGTAATATGTTGTAATATGCAGTCATTCCCAGAGGCAATGTCTAAGTCAAGGCCGTAGTTAGCTTTTGGAACTAGAAATGTTATATCAAAACATACAGTAAATGTATTTTCTAAATTGATTAGAAATAATTTTCAAGGATTCAACACAAATGTATCACAAACATTTTACGAGGTTTATTAATTGCTCAGGCTGTTTTCATTGGCTATATACTGTATATAACAATAGTGAAGGTAGTGGGGGTGAACATTTAATGAACAATCAATTAGGTTGTGTCTTATCTCCTGAAAATGTATTGATTGATTGGAACTCTTTTTGCTGTAATATACTTAACATGCACATTGTGCAAATGTTGCCTTAATCCCCGATGATTACAGTCGTCATATAGGCAGGATCATGTGGAAAATGTAAATGCCACTTTTGATTATTTTTTAATAATTGCTCACCGATGTGATTTGTTACAAGCGTACCTGAAATGTCATGAAATACTGCATCAAATCACTCCATATTCCTAGTATTAGGAGTCACATAGGGGCTAAATACTATCAATAAATTTGATTTAAAATAGTCTTAGTGCTTGATTAGTGCATGATTCATGGACAGTAGTGACCTTTTTACACACTCAAGTACATCAATTTCAACCAAAAATAACATCAAATCACTAGCTTTGGGGATATTGAAATCTAACTATTTTATTATGATTGTATGTAAATCTGCAGAGACACGGACAAGTAGTTCTCTTGAAACATAGCTATAGCTTATTTCCCTGGTGTACATATGCATCATATACCTTAAGACCGAGATGGTGTTGTACATAAACGCTTATCCCTAAACATTATCAGTGGATATGATGAGTGGAAATGCCTGGCTGTTTTCTCCCTCAAGATAACAGTTTGAGCAAATGTTTTGATGTTAATACAGTATATATTTTGAAGGAAACCTCCAAATGAGTATTGCTGTCTATCTGTGATTTATTTCCACACAAATCAATCTCTGATGAAGTGTATTGTCATGGCTCACACATGTATGCACAACATCACAATGCTGCAGGTACACTTCCTATTTTTAGACGTGAGTGAGGAGGGGGTACATACTCTAAAGGTCATGTGGCAGGAGAGGGAAAAAAACGAGTGGGAACAAATGATGCACTAAGCGAATGACACTCCGAGGTCCTGCTTTAATATGTATGTATCGCAGGTTGATGGCTGATTTCATTAGCGCCTCTCATTGTTATGCATAGATTGTCCTCCTGCAGCAAAATGAATATTGTATTCACACGCACGCCCGCACATACACACAACAACTGCGTTTTCCAGGGAATACTGTTGTGTTTGAATCTTGCAGAGAGCTTGAAGAAAAGGTTGATGTTTCCACAGGCTGTTATCTGTGTCGACTATAATTAAAACCATTTACAGGGCTGTCATTTTAACATGAGTTTTTTGCGCTGGCGTGGACAATAGCTGTCAGGTAGTCAGAGTGATTATTTAGGAGTCCTTGTTGATATTAGAGTAAATTATTCTCACACAGTTCGGCAAAAGCATTTTTGTTTAAATAATGTGAACAATATATGGTATGTCTTTTCAGAGAGTTGACCTATTCGTGTCACTTGAGTTTACCTAAATCTGTACGAACAAGATAGAGTGGCGAGAGGAATAGGTTAAGTGCATGGTCATTAGTCCAAGAATTGTTGTTGCTACATGGCATTTCTAGCCTGAATAATGAAGCTTCTGTCACAAAAATAAGAATGTGGTGTGGTGATTTTTTGCTAAACGAGCAAACAGGGACACCGCACAGGTAAAAACCTAAGAGCAGAGCTGTATAAGTAGTTAAAGTTTAGCCATTAGAGTTTGGTAGTATTAGTAAAAAATATAGTAAAATCCTAATCAATTTTGAACAAAAGCGTGGATGTGTTTAGAAATGATCAGCAAGATTTGCATTAATTTACTGGCTATGATAATGCCATATATTAACTAGGCCCACGTTGCCGTACCCGACAGCAAGGTGTATATCAGTGAAACGGCCCCATACGTCTGCCCCAAATGCTATTGCACCATCGGCCCCCTTAATCAGACATTGTTTGTATTTTTATATTGTTAACAAGCAATTATGAGGCCCCACCCCCAAACCATGACAAATATGAGAAGGGTCTTTTTTTTATTTGTCTGGATGTTCATGAAGAAAAAAATGA
>JAVQKC010202688.1:0-12696 GCA_036025475.1 Philypnodon macrostomus | reverse complement strand
ATACTCAGTAGTACAATGGTAATCCATCTTTGTCCATAACTCCACTCCTGTTTCCCCTACCACTAAAAACATGTACAATAGGATCCCCATCGGGGCCAGAACTCTCCTGAAGAAGAGATTCTGAATCTCTGTAGGACTTTCCTGGTTAAATAAATAAATAGTCTTGGCCAGAATTAACTGGGCACATTATTAGGTACATCTATTCACCTGGTCCTAAATGTTAGCCAATCACATCGCAGCAAAGCGTATTTAGTGTATTTAGTCCTGAGACTTGAGTGTCAAAATGAAGAAAACTTTGAATGTGACATGAATTGAGTAAATATAACCCTGATTGACTGACATTTTAAGAAACAACAATCTCAAAGAATGGTCCCAAAAATAGGAATTATCTCGTAAACAGCTGGTTCATACCTTATTGATTCCAGATTTCCGAATAGAATATGGGGACTGGAAGGCTACAGTGCCAGGTTCCAAGTTTGTTTTTTTCCCCATCTGAAATTAATGTCTAAACGTTGACAAGCCTTGTACAGCAGACCAACATGAGTGTGGGGTTGCTCATTAGCAAAGCAACCAATGCCTCTGAGCAAGATTGTGGGTTTGATACTCATGTCAGCTCTGCAACTATTGTATACTGTCAACGGCCCAGGGTGAATCCGCCTCGGGGCAAGAATTGCAGGGATATGCTTCAGTCATCTGCAGCCCCGACAGGAAAGTATCTGAAGTCATGTTTTTAAGGGACTCTTGGGAAGGGGGTTGTATTATGGATAATTAAACCTTATTTTACTTAAAAATCACTTACACTTTAATTCACCCCATCCCTCTAGTGTCCTATTTACACTTCCCTCCTCTCCGAGCCTCATTGGTAGACGCTGTTTATCCGTGCTGATTGTTGGGGCCCCGGGGCGACTTGTTGTCATCGTTCAGCAGAATAAAAAAACTCATATCCTCAGCTGTTCTGTTCGTTTTGTTCACGTTGCCACAATATCCGTACCCCTGCTTACAGGATTAGATTATTTTGGTGTGACATCCTCCAGTCTCTTCCTCTAAAAGCTCTCTGGAGGAGGAGAAGGAGCCGTAAATCTATGTTTTCTCATTCAACACGCGTGCCGTTTTGTGTTTAGACGGCCTTTGAACAATTTGACAGCGGGACAATCCAAACTTCAGTGTTAAAATCTGAAGGAGGAAGAAGGGATGAGCACGCTTCTTAAGCAATTACACTCAGATCTGACGAAGAGAAAGATCTACGGATGAGTTTGCAAATGGATTTCACTGAGTTCAAGCAAGAACTTATGGGGTTTTAAAGCATTGTTTCTCACCTTGGTTTGACCCTACAAACTCCTCACACACAACACATGTTTAAAGCAGGTCTCTTCATGTCATTTGTGAAGGCCATAGCAAAGTATTTGTCTCTAAAAGATGAAACTAACTTTTTTGAAGTGCTTTTATAGAGTAGCTCTAGGTTTTGCTTAGTTAAATTTGAAGTATTTTTAATGATACATTGTACTTATATATATAGTATTATTATATTATTCATTCAGTCCATACACTGGTGGTGATAAGCTACTTGTGTAGCCACAGCTGCCCTAAGGCAGTGTGACAGAGGTCTGGCTGCCATTTTGTGCCTCCATCCCCTCCAACCACCACCAAACATCACATCACAAAACCAAATTCATTCATAGGCAATGTGGGTTAAGTGTCTTGCCCAGGGATACAAAGGCAGCATTCACTCTGTGACTTCAACTGGCAACTCGAATATGCGACTTGAACCGGCGACCCGAACCGGTGACCCGAACCGGTGACCCGAACCGGTGACCCTCTGGTGGCAGAGGGAGCGCCTACACACCTTTTAATGCCATGTCCTGTACAATTTTATACCAGTACATGTGAAAATTGAAAACACACACTTAATAACAACACAATTACATCATTGTATTTATTCATGAGTTTCATTTGAAAAGCTCATATTCTCCACATGACAGAACTGCCATTCAAGGAACACCAGCACCATCCAACATCCAACACAATTAGCATCGATAGCTCTCATAATACAGTAACTAGCAGTTAGAGCAGGATTCACAATTTAGGACACCTGCTTTTATGAAGTCTAGCTCTTCTTTTCATGCCACCAGAGAAGAACTATACTCCCTCCTCAGCAGGTGCAGTTTTCACTCTGTGGTGAGCAGACTACAGTTGTGTCGAAGCGTACAATCACTCAATTACAGCAATATTTCATTTTATATCTATACACCATACAGTATAGTGAGAAAATTTAAGAAAGGCGACCAGATGAAACAAGCATTTGTGTTCCCTTAGTTATATTTATTCACTTTTGGACATTTCAATTCAACAGGTTACTATATACAGTACGTACATATGCACGTCAGTAAGAGGATGTCAAAGAGAACCCACAGTAGCACTGGAAGGCTAAATATGCAATAACCAAATGAGACAGCAGAATACTGGGCAGAAATTTCCAACAATGAAATCCATTGTTTATCATTACTAAACCATTTCGCACTGTTACCTTTCTCACCCCTCTCTGTAACCAAATTGAAAGCCACCTGGGTAAGTGGATTTGGGAGGCCAGACTTGAATTGTCAGTGTGCATTTTGTTGTCATACGGTGGCCCGGAGGCGCTGACAGCTCGAATACTAAGTGACTTTAATTTCCCTGGAGGTGAGGAGCCCCCCGACCGCTGTCATCTCCAAACAAAACCGCCATCAGGACTAAACAGCCTGGCTTGATTTAATATCGCTTATTTAATCCCTTGCAAAATACCAAGCGACAGATGAATAGGGAATAACATGTTGGCTCTCTCCCTCCTTTTTTATCTGTATCCATAGAAATATTACTAACTCGAGTTGGATTTCAAAAGGTTTTCGTTGTAAATTGATCACGGAGATAGTGTACGGTGAATCAAGAAAAACAACATTTCAACCTAATGAATAATAACGTATGCAAGCGAAAGGTCAAGACAGTGTTCAGCCCGTTTTAGAGGAAGTCTCAGTCAGCTCAAAGCCCCGGAGAAAACACATCTTCATTTAACACTAAATCAAATCAGTTGTTTTGAATATACACTGACCTTTTGCCGAGCGAGGGTTGGCTAATATTTACGGATGTGTCTGTGTATTATTGTGCGACTCAGACGGAAGAATGCGCCCGGAGTTGACATCAAGCAAATTAGATGTTTATGTAAATGAAATTCATGTTATAAAGGTGGTGGTCATTTGTACTATATGGGTTTTCAATTTCTCCGGGTAGGTATTAATGCAGTGCTGTGAAATGATAAAATATAAAATCACAGGTTATCGTAAGGTTGCTCTAGGTCAGGGGTTTTCAAACTATGGCCCAGGGACCAAATGTGGCCCACAGAGCAATTTTTTGTGGCCCTTAGGCTTACCTCTCAATTGGCTCAAATGTTCTTTTTACTGCATTTGACGCTACATAATCCAAGTCCACTTCTGTGTGGTTATTGTTGAAATATAGAGGGACAGAACGTGAATAAACCTGAACCTGAACATAAGTGTCAGAAAACAGATCCAACTGAACGGGACTTTTGGTGAAGTGAAATCAGTCACCTCAGCAAGTGGCCCTCCTCGGTATAAATCTCTGACATGTGGCCCTCAAAGAACAAAGCACCCCTGCTCTAGGTAATCATTTTTATTTTAACTCATAGAAACTGCCTAATCAACTATTGCTATATCTGTGAGTAAGAATGAAGAAACTGAGTCTACAGATCAAGTGCATTAAGGCTAATCACATAATTTCCTGGATTTCAGTGACAGTCCTGGATGGATGCAGCTCATCCTAGCTTCTATGGGCTTGAGGCAGGGTACGCACTAGACAATAATTAAACCAGGACTAAATCAGGTCTAAACGAGGTCTAAAGCAAATTAGGTATGAACCAAGTATGCTAGAATTTACCACTAAATCAAGACTTGAACTATGGGCTACACACTTGACAATGACTAAATCAGATCTGGACATGGATTAAACCAGAACTAAATCAGGTCTAAGCCAGGGACCAAGTTGGACTAAACCAGGTCTAAACCAGGTCTAAACCAGGTCTAAAGCAAAGCAAAGCAAATAACGAATTATACTACACTCTACCCAGACTCTAAATGAAGCAAAATAGGTCTGAATTAGCGATTACTTCAGTTCTATACAAGGACTACATCAGGTCTATCACAGGCATAACCAGATCTAAACCAGAACTAAAACAAGGATAAACCAGGATCATACCAGTATATATATGACTAAACCAGGTCTAAATTAAACTAAATCAAGACTTGAACTACATAAAAGAGTGATTGCTACCTGTACACTGTTTGAGATCAAGCCATTTTTAACAGATTTTGTCCAATAGATTACGCAATTATGGGCTCAACGTTACATAAAATAGTCCACATATATTTATACTTCAATCCAACCTCTGGAGTATTGTGTAATGGTATTGTTTTTCCTATTGTGGACTGGTTCTGAACATAATCTCCACTCTGAAGTAGCTCCTGTCCTTGCTGGAGGTGGATGTGTTTTTGTGTTTACAGACTGCACTTTCCTCAGGCTAACGTATTTTATATGTAACATCCTATCTCGGGGTCAGAGGTCAGAGGGTTTACCAATCACATCCATAAAAAGCTGATTATCCGTGCAGACCGCCTTGAGCCGAAAGAAACCTAACCGTACATGCATGTTTAGTTAATTTACACTGTTTATCGACGGATCATAGATGGACCTATTGACCGTGGGTCCCATCTGAAGGATTTTACAGCTTTGTCGAACATGCCTGCTGGGTTGATGAGTAGGATGCAGGTGCAGAATCTCCATGTTGTGTAGGTTTAGTCAGTTTAACCCCAGGTCTCAGGCAAAGGGTTATCTCATGATAACGCTTCTAAATGTGGTGTTTTTCTTAATAAATAAACATTCATACTCACTAACAGTCATTCTTTTTATTTGAAATTATTCCAGTTAAGGTTTGGGATGGACTGGAGCCAGAACAGTCGCAGGGCTGACACAGAGACAGACAG
This sequence comes from Philypnodon macrostomus, assembly GCA_036025475.1. Classification (NCBI taxonomy): domain Eukaryota; kingdom Metazoa; phylum Chordata; class Actinopteri; order Gobiiformes; family Eleotridae; genus Philypnodon; species Philypnodon macrostomus. Next base: position 7,669 of record JAVQKC010202688.1, on the reverse strand, counting down.
ACAACCATTCTCTCCCCAATTTGGAGTCACTATATCTAATCACACATGCACGTATTTCAGTGGTATGAAGAATTATATTAAAAACCATGGAGTATTCCGAGAGATTGCAACAAGCTGCCCCAAGAATCGAACCAACAACCTTCTGGCTCCGCCACCGTGCTCGCCCCACAGAGAGAAATAATGTTAATGTTAAAGTCTAAATGGAATGCAGCAGACAGTTACTTCTACTACTTGCGTCCATGTGCTGTGATGATGTGTTTTCAGTAATAGTTTGTGGTCAGGTCCAAAATTGCAATGCATAATCTGAGCTGGCAAATTGGTCCAGTTATGGGCCAGACATTGTATTTATTATTATTGTCATTATTTTTTTCTCCATGTTCAAAAATCTGAATAACAGAGTCAAGAACCTACATCTGAAACTCACAAGTGATCGAAAGAGACATCGTATTGATACAGTTTGAAAGTGTTTGTAACATGTGCCACTTAACACTTTATGTCCCACATTTGGTCCATTATGATTTGGCCACCCTTGCCCAGTGTCAATTTAATTATATCATTATCTAATACATAATTACATGGAGCTTGGTTAGTTTAAATGAATTCTTATACATTTCAGAGCATTAACTGTAGTACGAGAAGCAGTCTTCCTATAGTTTTCTGATACTATAGCTTACTGTAAAACCCAACCCAAACCATTTACAGGTGAAATTGCTTCCGAGATAAAGCCCACAGTCCCAGAGGATTTTTGTCTTTACGTTGTGGTGAGGGCGCGGTAATCCCATGTGTGTAATCGTGTTTGTTCCCTCCGGTTTCTCAGTGGGAAGAGCATGCCTCCCGCCGAACGGAGGAGTGTCCTAATAAGTGAGAATCCAGAGAAACACGGAGAAATGAGAGCCCAGTCGAGTGTGAAAAATGATGTGTGTCCGGACTTCCCACGCGTCCTGGAAATCCTGGAACAATCCGGGATGGAGTTGGCAAATTTACATGTAGGGAAAGTGCCGGATGGTAAAGTAAGGAGAAAATGATGAAACAGAAATATTCTCTTTCATTCTGTAAGTGTCAACTATGCAATTTGACAGTGAATAGTAAAACTAACAAACTGCAAATTATAACATTGAGATAAAAAAATCTATTTTTTATCGTTCTGATCTTTTTGCATGGTGTGAAGCAATTAATTGCAGCAACTATGAGATCAGAAAGTAAGAATTTATTTCTTACTTTATATTTATTTTCACTTGGGGCCAGAAAATGGTGACCACTTTACCAACGGGGGATGAAACAAAATGATAAAATTTCAAGCTTCCATTTCAACATATCACAGTTATCATTTGACATGTTTGGGGGTGCACAGAGTCTATTCCAATCCAAAAAATTAAGTGATTTGGAAAAATATATATATTTCTTTTCAAATTTGATTATTCCAACATCAACAACTGCAATCTCCATATTGCAAAAAGCTTCTTATAAACTAAAAATGTTTTTTAATCAGACCTTTCACTCAATTAGTGTGAAGAGAAAGAAAAACAAGGCAATAAAAAACTAATTTCACTTTGTGTAAGTGGTTACAAATATAACAATAATAATATAATCCTCAAAACATGTTCAAATTATGCAGCTCTATCTTTTTACTATCCAAGTCATTGCATTTTAAATCCCTCTTGATAATGTCCTGGCAAGTCCCGACAGTGATCTCAGAGAACAGTGTGAACCCTATTACAGTGAATGGAGAAACATCTGCTTCTAACTCAGAGTCTAGAGTCCTGTGGTTCAAATGTTTATCCTCACAGTTAGACAGAGACGATTTAAATGAACTCCAATGATGGAAGTACAGCCTCTTAAAGTAAATGAGTCGCGGAGGGGGACACAGAGCAGTTTAACAGGTTCAGATTCAGAAAGGCTATGTACAATGGTAGGTCTGCTGTGTTAAGTGTCCTGCAATTATACCCAGCTGATAGACATCTTAACCCAGCTATATATTGCCAAGTATATTGCCACCTCACCATCAACTGAGGTTTACGGTTGCTGCAGTGGTCACATTTTGTACCGTAGAGCAGTGGTTCTCAAACTTTTCACATGAAATACCACAATATTATAATAATATACATTGTATTGGATTAAGATCCGCAAAAAATAGGACTAACCCAAGTCTAAGTCTTGTTAGCAGCTGGGATTAATGTTGGGAAATGCTAAGCCAAACTAGGCCTGTGCTGTCGTCCCCAACAGCAAGCGATATATCGGCGAAAACGGCCCCATACGTCTGCCCCGTACGTCTGCCCCGTTTGTCTGCTACAACTGTCACCAACGGGCACCTTAATCAATTTTTTTATTTGTCTGGATGTTTGTGAAGAATGTTTGCCAAATTTAGAAAATTCCCTAAAGCTGCATTCTTCTTTCAGTCTATAGGGGGCGCTATAGAGGTAACTGCCATCATATCAGTCAGATGTGTTCAGATTTTGACTTTTTAGTGAAATTTGTGGTACAATGATATTACATCATATAATGACATTAGAGTATTTTAGTAGAACCAGGTAACCAAATAGTATGTGGATTCTAACTGTCCTGAATATATCTGGTAATATTCTAATCAAGGAGGCTTTAAGCATTAGTGTCATACAGTATAGACCCTTTAAAATATCTGTCATATTGAATGTTCAAAGTTTAAAAAGTGGGTTAACATTACAAAAACTAGTGTTTGTGGTGAGGGATAGAATAATTCTTAACATACAATGGGAAAAACAATATTGTGGTCATCAACATTTCTGTAAGGACTTAAACCTAAAAATCAAGAATTGTACCTCCAGCCAAAAGTTGTTACTAATGTTTACATTAAATAAACATACAATGTGAGGTACATTCACTAATGTTTCCTAACCAGGCTCTGACATCACCTACATGTAGAGAGTGGTTGTCAATTGTCAAAACCATATTTTGTCTCTAATGCTAATTTCTCCATTGAAAATTTATTATGATCTTGCCTCCGGTTAAAAAAAAAGTAGAACAAAATGAATACAGTTACAATAGTTACCATAAGTTACTGGAGAAACCACTATGCACACAACGTACCTCTGCAGCTAGTGTTGTTGGCTGGGTCTAGTATCTGGTCCTCTGCACATGCACAGCTCCTCCCTTCAGGTGTGGCCAGACACAAGCTGCTGCAACCACCATTATTCACGCGACACACATTGGACCCTATAGAGACAGACATTTGGCAATGATTCAGAACTTTTAATGTATTTTTTCCTAGAACAAGTACAGTTCAATGTATTTTTTTCTCCGTATACCTTGCTGCTGCTGGGCGTCGTACATGCGGATCTCGAAAATGGGTGGTCTCTCGTTGCGGAGGAGGGTGGGCGTGCCCGTGGTGGTGTCCAGTTTGAAGATGCTGCCACTGCGATACTCATTCCAGAACAGGAATTGTTTATAGTGGCACAGACCGAAGGCGTGGTTCAGCTCCTGGCCTTCATACACAGTCTACAAGTGCACAATGAGACCATGTTAAATTTATTTTTATTTATTTATTAATGGTAGGGCACAGCCCATCCAACAGGTGTTTACCACTCCCCCAAGTATCAGCCCATAATCTCAGCTCACCCACCTTTCAAACCAGAACTGAAGAAGTCTGCTGGATTGGCAGATGAAAGCTTTTCAACAATCAAAACCTTGTCCAGATGCCCTTTTACAACTTTCAGAGTGTGTGCTGCATGTTCATGGAATGGGTTTAATGCCATAATATCATCTATACTGAAACAGGATTGAATGAAATGTCTATTGAGAGCGTATGTACAATGCATATCCCCCCAGTGTTACAGATTAAGCTCCTCCGTCTCCCTGGTACATGCTCTGTTTACTTAAAGTGCAAAGCTAGTTTCCTTTCAGTTTTCCCACAAAGAAAAGTCTCGTTGTAATGGGTCCTATTTTTTATTTTTTTCTTCCTGAGCCGCATGTTTTTCCCTCAAGCATACTGTGATTACCATTTCTATTTCAGCATTTTCTTATTCTCTGTCAAAGTTAAGGAGAGATCACACAATAATATCTCTGTGAATACATATCCCAGGGCAGCAACAATTCCCACCTTTTCCCAAACTCTCCATGTCTTTGATTCATATACAATAGCCCACGCACTGTGTCACAAACAAAAGGAGCAATAATACCCAAAAATTAATGGTATGTGTTGTTTTTTTTTTTTTTTTGCAGGGTATGCAATCCCATAAGGGGTCTTTGTCTTGGCCAACACTGTTTCTGTCTTGCTAAGAGAAAAATCGAGGTAGCAAGGGAAAGAGAAAAAAGAGTTGATTGTTATTTGTCACAGAATCCTATTTTACAGCAACAATATACTTCATGGGTATAACACTGTCCATCATTGCAAGTATCTGCTTTTCATAATAAAAATCGAACTAAATGAACCTGGCAAAACCCAGACACACACTTACACACACTGCGCCGCACAGATTACATTTTCAAGAAGAGAACTTTTGGAGGTGACTGGATGATATGCCAGCCAGACCACCTCTTTGTTTAGCCCCCCATACACACAAAGAAACGTTTGCCAAACCAGCATACAGCCATGAAAATGACATAATCGTAACATACATGACATAAAAAAGTGACTTGTTCTGTGGCACCTTCCTCCCAAACTCCACTCGTCATCATCACATCGAGACTATTCCCATACACGTTTAATGACACCAAGAATGACCAGCACTTTGAAAATATTCTGCTCTTTTAATTTTAGCTAGCTTGTATGCTAAAACCTAAATGTCTTGAGGCGTATCGTGAAAAGAGCCGAGCCTACTGTGCTTTTACTAATGTGGTCATGCTAATTGAGCAAATGATAGTTCTGCCTCTATGCTGCTGCCTTTTCAACAGTTTATGAATTTGCCATCGTGATCATGTGTGTGATAACCGGGGTCGGGAGTACGTTTTTTTTTTTGGGTGAAGCTTGATGTTGTTTGGTCCGTCATGTGTGGCTGGGTAATGAAGCCTAGAACAAGACGGATAATCAACATTCTTCGGGCCAGTGAGAGAAAGATAGCTGGGGTGGAATAAGAAACAAATTAGAGATCTATAAAATACAAAGGCGACTGTGGCTTTTAAGCAGACACTGTATGTGTTCATAGTATGTGTTAGATCAGTTATTACCAAACGGGGTTCCGGGGCCCCCTTAGGTCCTGCAGGGGGGGCTCTCCAAAGCCTCAAATCTTTAAAAAGAAATGTAGCTTGAAATAAATAGAATATATGTAGACAATTATATCATCATCAATCAGATATCACTTCAAGCCATTTCTAGTTACTAGAGAGTGTTGTTTTCAAAGGAAATAGGTGACTAAGTTTTGTATTTTGAGAGTAGATTTCAGATTTGGGGGGGCGCGGACGATTTTTGGATACTGAAGGGGGCCACAGCACTCAGACTTAGATTTTTGTAAACTGGGGTCTTTCTTGATAGAGTCCAATGCGATCATACCTATACGCAATGATGGATTAATGACAAATATGTGAGGCACAGTGTATAAATAAAACAGCAATAACTTAGGTTTTTGGACCATGCATTTGCTCCTGCTGGATATTAAACCCACCTCTCGGTCCAGTCAATGGTTTGTACAAACACATTTCCTTCTGCTCACTAAATCCACACTTCCAAAATTATAAGTGCTATTAATATAATCTATTGTCGGGGTTCAAGGGTTCACAAGACGTGCATAGCAAATGATGGCTCAGACGAAAAAAAAAAACTTCTCATGGTGATTTTTATTTTTACCGCAGCAGAGTGCAAAGTATTTACAGTGCAAAAAATGGACTGGTGATAACTCCGAAAAACTAGGTTTTTACAAACAAGCAACGCAAAGATGTTAGTATCTTCAACTTACAGGGTTCAAGCAGGTCAGGCAGGTAGCCAGTCACCCTCAATGCCACTAGGCCAACTCCCCACAATAACAAAAAAACCTCCCCTTTAAAAACCCTCTAGCCCCTCCCTCGGGAGTCCCAATTAACACAGAAAGAATATTGACATTTCTGTACAGTTAGTTTGCAATCATAAACTATGGATCAACAATACACACAACAATAAACAGCCCTTCTTATGGAATCTTATATCATCAAAAAGTCCAAAACAATACAAAACAGGACAGCATGGTCTGTGGTCACGTGACCTCCAAAAGAGCGCCACCAAGCGTAACATGGAAGTGCCTCGGTTTGGACTCTAACTCAGAGGATGGAACAGTGACAGCCGAGGTCATTCACGTGAGTCTTGGATGTGTGTGTGTGTGTGTTAGCATGTAGACGCCCTCAAATGCTCTACAAACTGGGAGCTGGGAGTCCGGACAGATGTGTAAACAGAGGGACAGTCTATGGGGCACACGGGGAAAAAGAGTCTTGAAGCACGGCTCTGTGGAAGATCATATTTATATGGTTTATTTTGGAATGGGGACAGGGTACAGACCATTTTGGAAAAAAAAAAACATATTATATCTATTGTCTTGCATATGTACAATGAAATCTAATATTGGTGGTTATGGGGTTCTTTAGCTGCAGCAGGAGATATTAAGCCTGGCCTTCCCGTTGGCCTCCCTGTACGGGCCAGTCCACTGTGTTTACTTCTGCTGGTGTGTATGGTGTATTGGATGAATGGTGAAATGATGGCCAAACTAGAGATAGCTGGAGGGTAGGTGTGCCTATAATCCTCAACTTTCCACCCCCCCGAGGTAAGACTGAGAGGATGAAAGAGGAATTTAGCCAGGTTGTATGTGTTGTCTCAGTGTGTGTGTGTGTGTGTGTGTGTGTGTGTGTGTGTGAATGGGCACTCGTCCACGCTATAGTCCTGGGCTTGGCCATAGAGAATGAATGGGTTTAGTGCCGCGGCCGGACAGAAAAATCAATGCTTCATATGAGGAGGCTGCGGGGGTTAGGCCTCCGTGTTCATGTCAACAAGGCTATTGGTTTTCTTAATACTCCAAAGTTGGCGTTTCCCCGCATCGGGAGGGCCAGCGAGGTGACTTGTGTGGTCAAAGCTTAACAAAGGGATCCTGCCTTCTAGCCTTTGTTGTACTCCTTTGGCCGAGGGAAGCCAGGCCAGGATTAATTACCAACGGTGCTGGCTGGATATTAGTTGTTGTTTTCTCCCACATGGCACCCCAGGAGTGATACTATTGGAAGCAGCTTGTGTACAGCAGAGCAATGGGCTAATACTGTTAGATAGAGTAATATTGTTAGATGTAATGGTGGTGGGATGGTCAACAATTAGGCCCCGGTACATATGGCTTATACACACTAATCAATTTTTGTAATACAGCCAGCATTTTGGTTTTTCTATAGGTCTAGTAACTAAGTATAGTAACTACATATACAAATGTAAATCATACATAATAAACAAGCACTATTCTTCAGGCTGCATTTATGAAGAATATGATTTTGTAAATTGATTTTGTGACCCTAAGCAGCTTCCTTATTTTGATGATTGAGCACAAATATGACTATCTTTAGTATTCATATATACAGATTATTTTACCCTTTTTTGTGTATTTTGTGATTGAAACAAGCCTGGAATTATATTTTAATGGTATCCCACAATCTCCCTGGTAGTCTTAAAGTATTCTTAAATGGTTACTTCATATACACCCCTCCACCCCACCCCCACACACGCACACACCCACACACACACACACACACACACACA
>JAVQKC010202647.1:0-18821 GCA_036025475.1 Philypnodon macrostomus | reverse complement strand
CCCCCCCCCCCCCCCCCCCCCCCCCCTTCTGTAGAGATACGGTTCATGTTAGGCCAGATGTAAGGGTCTGGATGGAGAGTGCTCACAGATGGGCTGTTGTGTTTTGGGATGTGTGCGTGTGTGCTCGAGGGGAACAGCAGGAGGCAGACCTCAGCAGGATGGCCCAGTGTTTAGAGAAGAAGGAGGAAGGGAAGACACTTGTTTACAGGAACATCATGGCAAATGGCTTCGGTTGGGCGCAGGGTCAAAATGATATGAAACATCTGTTCACTGCTGTCCGAACCAGCTAAGAGAACCGTATAAGATTTTAGCATGTTGTCGTATGAGCGCAGCTGTGGGATAGCTGTGACATTGTGATGCCGAGCCTGGGCACAATTAGCCTCCCACATGCAAGCATTAATGCTAAGTGTAGCACTCCAATGAATGGTTCTTTACATTCGCCATGTGACATTTCTTCAAAGGTTAAAGGTAGTCACGGTTGAGCTTTTTTATTCTGTTTTGGAAAAGTCCTTTTTCAGCAGATGTACCATACATTTTGAAATATGTTACTTGAGGTATGCGTTTTTTTTTGTGTGTGTGTTTTTTTGTAGAAACAGACTTAAATAAAAATAAAAATAAAAAATGTTCAAAAATGTGCCACAGGAAAATAACCAAACAAATCACCAAGACAAGCATGACTCAAAGTGAGCCACTGGTGTCACTCAAAATGCATCATTCAAATATAGTACCAGCTGTCAAAAATATACTTTTAAAACTCACCAACAGGATATCACAGTAGCTGTGATTATTTGCTAGTGCTCAGTTGAATTTAGGGTGGCAACAATTAATTGTGATTATTTAAATAACTGTCAATTATTTTAGCAATTGAAACTAATAATTCTCAGCAGTCCATCTCTAGGATGTTTGGTATCCATGTGAGTGTGGAATATCTTTGCACACTCTGTATTTTGTCATAAATATGCAGATGTACAGACTGTCATTATTGATATTTAAGTGAAAATGCTGCACTGAGCCGAGCCTCGCTCCCTCTCGGTGGCTCTGAGGCCTGTTGACAAGTTTCCGTCAGCCAGTGGGATATAGATCCAGTGGCTTTTGGCAGCGGCTGTGATTGCAGTTGTTCCGAGACCAAGAAGCTTTAGCTCTTGTGCCGCACAGTCCTCCCTTTGAGCTCATTCACACTGGTTTCTCTATCACACTAAAGCTTACTCATTTTTTCACTTTTTCCTGTTCTGCCTCTCTCCCTTCTTTCAGCTCACTTCAAGTAGCATAATGAGGTAATTTTTGCATTGGCAAAGTGTAAGCACTCACCACTTATATAGCTCAGCGTTAATTGAACAGACAAGTGGATATTCAGCCCATTGTGAATAAAAATATGTGGGGATAAAGGGAAAAAGATTAATCCTATAAAGCTATGATAGAGACAGCACCTATAACCAACCATTACCATTACACATCCATCGTTCACTTCAGCGTAATTCAACTTATTGGCTCTATTTTATAACATGCCAACATGCATCACTCTGGAGCGTATAGCTGTAGTAACAATTTGTCACCCTTTATAAGAGAGTCCTCTGGGACAGCCAGCAGAATTTAAGCCCTGAATCGAACTGCTCCCGGAAACTTTTTCCACCAACTGTTGGAAAATCCAATATGGTGCATGCGGCTGGTACCGGAGCAGTTATCACGGAGCAAATACTGTTGGCTACACCACCTCTCTTCATGCTTACTGGGCGTATGAAAGTTTGGTTTATCAAATGTTTGCAGGCTGACCGGTTCTTTCCCCCACTGCCATTGCTGATCAATGCAACTTTCAGAAGTGTCAGTACGCAGCAGCAAGAAGTGCCCAAATGTAATTACAGTCTGCTGAAACAAATGAATAAACAGATGGAAAAATACAGATTTCTTACACTTACATAAAGGTTTACTCTTTATTCAGCATCCACAAATCTGTCTGTGATGCACTCAGAGGGGTCTTTTCAAGAGGCTTCGAGCTGTGCCAGTGAAATATTTATGAGTGGCAGAAGTGAGTCTGACCTGTGTGTTTGTGATGACCACTATTGGCCATCTGCTGCCCACTAGCCACATGATTCTCTGCCTGCTATACTGGACCATAGACCAAGAGAACTGTGTATGGAGTTAAAAAGTTTAAATGGCTATTTTGCTAATACAGAATGTGGGAGGTTGGAGTTCAAACAGTGACATATAAAGTCAGTTAAATCAAGAATATTCAGTAACTTATGGTTCTGGCCTTTGTACTAATAGAAATAGTTTTTAAACTGTCTCATACATAGAAAGTTGAGCTCATATTCAATGAAATTTAAAGTTTGATTAAATAAATGTAAGAGTTGGTTTGGAAAAAGGCTGTGAACATTATGACTTTATGTGCTGCCGTGTCCTTTAAGTACAAAAAATAAATGATTACAGTATTGTTGATCATTCACCATCTTTTTCTTAGATGTTCTCGTAAATGGAAAAATGGAAGATGTACAAGGATAGTTCATAAAACGGTATTCTGGTATTTAATTTTTTTTTGCTCTATTTTAGCCTTGTAATCTTCTTCCTTCAATCGTCTCACTGACTGAAGCAGAGAGACTGGGAGAAATGTTCATTGTAGGCTATTTGATACTTATCCTGTAATTTCCGCCCCAACAAGCAGCTGTGCTCATTTTTCTTATTTCATCCCGTTTCCTGGGTCTTTGAGAGCTGCGCTGTGGTTGAAGCTGTATATTGGGGATAGATTGCATGCTCGGCCAAAAGCCTTAACTCTGAGCCAAGTGTGTTTCGGGGGCACACTATAAGGTATTTAGCATGTTTCTCAGAGGCCCCGTTGCGCCCCACACCGGCTGTTTGTTGTTATGTTTGTGCGACTCAGCAGATGTTTTCTGGCTTAGTTGTCTGCCCTGTGTGTTGTGTACAGAGCACCTCTAAATACTTCTCTTTTTGTTATTCTGGGGTTGGTGACATGTCAAAGCTGTTTGGGCCCAGTCTATGGAGGATCCTATTGTTTGCTGTTGCTGGCAGTGTGTGTTTGCAGAAAGTGTAAAGCAATGCATATTCAGCTTTTGCTTCTAAGTCTACAATAATTTGGGCTTTGATAGTTATGCAAATGTGTGTTTTCTAAGAGGAAGATAACAGTGCTGGCTCCTGGATTGGGCTGGGGAGACTCTGTGTGGAGTTACAATGCCAGGCCTTGCTGCCTCGTCCGGTGCTAACCAGAGCATGCTAGTTTGTTTTTATGACAGCCTTTTTTTGTATTGTTCTGGTCCAGTGGAGCTCGACCTCTCTACCGTGGGACCGGCCGTTAGCGGGCAGGAAGTGCTGGGAGTGCGCAGCTTGAACATACATATACAGTACCAGCACATACAGCCCTCCTCTGCCATTACCTCTCACTCACATAAACTTTGAGAGGACAATAAAAAGTTGCCCCGCGGCCCACAGGCTGGTAAGCTGCAGCTTATCCAGGAAGGAGCTGCACTGGACTAATGGCCTCTCACCAGGACAGGCCCCGCCGTGGGCCGGCTTATCGGCAGCAGGGGTCCCACACGGCCCGCTCTGACAGCAGAGTAAGAGCCTGTGAGCCGCTCAATGTTTGTAACTCAGCGTATTTCCTGCTGTTTGTCTTGCATTAACACAGCCGGTAAGAAAATCAAAGCTAGTTGTTAGCTCCTGTTAACTCAGACGTTTACCCAAGATGGCACCTCTAATTGGAAATGCACCTCTATATTGGTCTTTCTTACAAAACCCTAACCAAACACTTTTATTTGGAATTCAATTATACACTTTAGCATAAAAATCGATGATACACCACTTGGGTTTTATTCAAGTTCAATGGGGCTGTTTGTGGCAACGGTGGTGAGAATTGAAGACAGTGACAAACACATTTAAATGACATAGATGCAGGATATTTCTGTTAATTGTGTAAATCTCAGTAAAACACTGCATGATTTGTAGAAAATGATTTGAGGTCTGATGAGGAGGGGCCGTGTGGAGCCTTGGTCCCTGACAACCTGAAGACTACATGAGTCAACACTTATGGTCTAAAACTGGAGGAAGTGCTTCAACGTTTCACAGCCGCATCAAAACCTGTCACTGTTTTTGCCACATCTCATAAAAAAGATTTGTTAAACAGGGCCCTTTCTGCCTCTGATGAAAAGCAAACACAGACTGAGCTGTTCGGAGCCCACATATCTTAAACCTGCTGTTGTTGTCGCTGCCACCTCCCCACCTACTTGTCTGTTTTGCATATTACCCACTGAAGATGAAATAAGCTCCTAGGGATAAAAACAACTTGATGTATAATATTGGATGTAAATGAGATATGGCAAAGAAGTAACAGTTAGTCAGTTATGTGATGCAGGACTTGTGGAATAACAGTAGCTTTACATGAAATGACTTATTGAGAGCAATGGTTGTCCTGTGACCTTTATGTTTTCATTGTTTGTCTGTGCATGTATTGTTTTATGATAAAACTGGAAGTTGTTGATAGGATTAACCTTTGGTGTTCACTGATTTATGGTATAGAAGGAAAAGATTCAGCTTTTTTATAGCATTACCTAGAGCAGTGGTACTCAAAGACTGGGTCAAAAGCGGGTCATCAAAGCTTTAAATTGGGTCACCAAAAATATTTTAGTTCAAATATAAATAAATAAAAAATAGTGCCAAACCAAACTAGTCTGGATGCAATCATTATGGCCAAATAAAATATGGGTCCCCTGAAAAGAAACACTGCGCTATAGTGACATTGGATCACACAAATAATGACTTGATAAAAAAAAAATCTTAATTCTGAAATAAGATTGTGGTCTTTTGAAGAAATGTGCACCGTATGTAGTATAATCTGTAATAATATAATCTGAAGTTATTACTGTATTGTCACCATATAGACACTCCTGATCAAACTTACTTCACTTTAGCATGCCAAGCCAATTTGTTCTGTTCCGTAAAAATAACTGGCATGATTTCAGTCTGATTTCTGAGGGTAAAACTAAATAGACTATACTCATTCTGAATGTATATAAAGCAATCTTGTTTGTTCAGCTTGTACTGCAAAAAGTTTTGAATTGTAAGATTCAAGTGAATGGGTCTGATTATCTTAGCATACTACTATGACAATTCACCTATATTACATGATAATTTATAACTAATAGCAGATCTATAGCAGACTTCCCAGTGTGTTTTTGCTGACTCAGATATGCTATATTATTATCTATACCCCATATGACCTAGTCCCTTTTACGCTAATCCATAATGGCATGACAGTTTGCTTCTCATTGTTGTGACTGGTTGGTGGTGGTGTGTGCCTTGGACGAGATGGTTTTGGCCCTTATCTGCCCCCATCCTGTGCCAGACTGACCTTTGACCTGTGCCTGTCTGCGTGCCCTCCCCCCAATAGTGTCCTCAGTCCCGCTGCCCCCTGCACGTTTGACTGTTTGAACAGCGGTGCCAGACATGAAGGCGGGATGATTCGAGACGCTGAGTTGGATAAGGCTATGGCGATATGACAGAGAACAGATAAAAGACCTAAAAGATACAGAGGGGTGCCAGGTTTGGCTGAGGAGGAAAAGCACTGAATGGTAGATGGGTTGCCAGAGCCGCTCCTCAGCAGGGCCAGAGATAGGAGAGCGAGAAAGACGCAAGGGTGCCCAGACAACAGCCCTGAGAAACCAAGATAAGAGCCGACCAGCAGTCAACAATTACACCAGCAATTTCTGACTCCATTTCCCCACCTTTTTCAATCTCCCTCATCTCTTTCACTTGTACCGAGCCCATTGTCTGCAAACTGTGTAGATCTGTAATAGAACTCTCAATGTATTCATTCACACACAGAATAGTACAAATTAATGGTTGGGGTCACATAAGGTAAAGGGAACATCAGAGTTGAAGAAGAAGATGTAAAAAGGAAACTGCTTGACATGTAGAACGTTTAATGTGAATTAAATGATTGTGTTTTTTGTGCAGTGCTGCATTTAGTTTGTCAAGATTGAACATTTCCTACGATCCTGCCCCAAACTGAAGGCTTTTGCAGTTTTATAAAGAAAAATCAAGCAGGTATGTCTGTCCTTTCAAATGACATTTCTTGCCTTTGAATGTTTTCTTGCTGAGCAGTTGTAGAATACACGCTGCCTGTGGCATTTAGTTTTTTTTATTTGGCTAACCCTGACCCGTAACCCTTGGCAACACACATATTGTGAACGCATTGTTATAGTATTTGTTAGCAATCCTTTTTTAGCTTGTCTTTGGATTCACTGCACACAGCTGTGAGATGTTTGTGTGAATGAGATGTTTGTATGTGTGAGATATTTGTGTGCGTGTGTGTGTGTGTGTGAGCTTTAAAGGCCTGCCTGTGGATGTAATTGTAATTGTGTCGAGGCTTTCTTGCCGTCGATTCCACATGTTGAATCGGTCTCCGTGTCTCAGCTCAAAGGAGCGCTCCGATTGGTCATGTGCTGGACATTGGCCGACCAAATGCATGAGAAGTGTATTGGAAGTGATGAATGCAAAAATATAAAACATATATCGAAGGGGACTTTTATCTTTACAGACTAATTTACTGTATCTACAATGTCACACGTAACAATAGAGCTGCCTCAGATGTATCGCCACATAATAAAGAATAAACCTCAGAGGCACTCAGTTCTACTGCTGTTAAAACTGCAACTCCACTGGCAATAATAATACATTTCATTATGGGCGCCTTTCAAGACTCTCAAGGTTCTCAAAGTCTTACAAGAGCAATATTTAAAAAAAAAAAACACCAACAACACACAGTTACAATACAAGACACATAAGCTCAGGAGTATATAACAATCAGTGGACTGCACAGTTCGTTCCAAAGGCCAGTCTGAAAAAATGTGTTTTTGACCGAACTTTGAAGCAGGAAGTTAGACAAATCCTGATTTTGCTAATTCATGTTTCCATTCAAACTGTACATTCTTTTACTTAATTAAAAACACTATTCTGATAAATTCACATAAAGTCACACAAACAACCCTAGGCTCAATCACACACACAACTCGTGACATATGGAATGAGTTGTGGTTTATCTTCTGGTGTTATTTATTTTATTTTATTTTATTTTTTTTCATTTTAATCACCCGGTAGGAGAGAAAGGCATACTAACTCTTTATTATGTTTTTTTTTGCCTGAGGTTAGACCAGCTTCAGTGAGCACTCATATGAACCTCTTGTGCCTTGACGCGGCAAAAAAATCAATAAAATCTAAAAAAGCTCTGTAAACTAATGGAAAGAGATGGTTGGGGGAAGGCAGGGGGTGCTGATGTACCCCACCAGCACTCACTCACAATGGGCTTTCTGTCTACTCTGCTGCTGATGGTGCCTTTTTCTCCTGCAGTGCAGACAGATCAGCAGGTCTGACCACAGAATGAGGCATAGACTACAGGGCAGCACAATATATTGCACATTGAATGTTATCGCAATACTCATATCACAAAAAAACTGAATAATGTTAAGATCCTGTACCTGACAGAAATGTAATAATAGGCTAATGAAACATGTCAGACAAAATGATTTAGCCTAGCTTCAGATGTCAGTTTTGCCCTGGTTTAGCAGAAATAGTGCTGGTGTGGTCCTGGTTAGTCTTTAATGTATATCCCCTTGGGCTGACAAATGTATAGTTAATATCTAAATGTTGCATCCATAAATGTGATCAAAAAGCATAACCACATATCACCAGTCATGTACTCAACATAGTTATTGCATGTTTTTCTAATATTGCACAGACACATACATTGGCAGATTAATGGTAGTAGAAAGTCTTAAATCAAGTTGCCGTTTTTAAATTCACTGGCAGTCGTCCACCCCTGTCCATCCTGTGCTCTTATCTCTCCGGCCCAACAGCTCTGATTTGTGTACCATGATTAAATTCCTCAAATTTGCCTTTCCCTCCCTGTGGGACACAGCCGTGCTTTTTTAATTAATTGATTTTGAAATGAAGTTAGCAGCTGTATGTGTGCTTGGTGTGTGTGTGTGTATGTGTGTGTGTGCTTGTGTGTAGCTCTTAAGAGGGTTGCACAGGGGTGGGGCAATGTGTGACTGGTATTCAATACCTTTGTGATGCTCCATTGTGATGATGATAAGTCATATTCTTGGTTCATCTTCATCAGTGTGTTGAAGTCCTTACAAAACCTGTCCAGATAGATTACAGATGGCAATAAAACATTTCAGCATTGTCACTGTCAACAAACACAAGTGCTGAATTCACCTCCTGCAAGCATATAGTACCTATACGCTAAACAACAACAATGTATATGATTATATCCCTTTTTTATCAATAATGTAAAGTTAAAGTTATTATTTATTCCTCAAGCCACAGCTGTCACATGTCTTTTCTTGTGCACTATTCTTTTCCACTCCAAATCCTTGTTATTGTCATATTAGACACCTACAAACCAATGTCTCTTTGTATAAAAATTCAATACTTTTTTTTCCTAGCTGTATGGGCCTTTCCCTTTATGCCCCATGTTGTCAAATGCCTCTTGCATTATGCAGCATATATAAAACCATTTTCAGTAGAGCCGTGTTAGCATCACGACTCACGGTTGGGTATAAGGGTTGTGTGTCTCTCGTTGGTGGGTCGCTTTGTGCGTCACTTCAGTGGTGGCTCTACAGCGTGCTTGCCGGGCTCACGCCGTCTGTCAAAAATGGTGTCTTTGTGTCTGCCGAGCTGTTGCTTTGTGTCTGAGGGAAAGTGCGTGTTAACTTGTGCTCGTCCTTATCGCTTCTGTTTGCAGTGTTGTTATGAAGCTGTGTTGAAGTAACTGTGTTTGGAGAGCTGCATTGTGTCTGCTTTTGTCTTATTAATTATATATGTGTACTTTTGTGTGTGTTACCACAATGAGTGACAGACCAGGCTCCCGCAAGACTTTATTAGCAGCATTTACTTGACTAGGATCTCTGCTGTGAGATTAAGAAGTGCACGCCCATAGAGACATTGATTTACAAAAGCACTGCAGGTTTGGAAGAGACAATTAATGAATGTGAGAGGAGGGCATGTTTAGCAAGATCAACAAACACAGGATCTGTAGCACTTTCAGAAACACTTATTTCTCACATGTTGAGTTGGATTTACTGCATCACACGTCCCACTCAGACACATTTTTTGTTAAATACTTGTGGACAATCCCCCCCTGCCTTCCCCCCACCTTTCATTATCCATAACTGATGCAACTGAAAGCCTAGCCCTAACTAACATGAACCAAAATCTATTCCAAACGAACTGACCAAAGGCAAAGTGGTTAACTTTCCTGTTTGGGGCATTCTCTATGGTTCCTGCGTTCTCTCTCTCTCTTACCAAAGGACATGCATTTAGGTGAACTGGTGCATCTAAATGACCTATAGTAGTAGCTACCCTACCTTGCTGTGGCTAACTGGCCATTCCAATCAATATGAAACACCTCTGACTATATCTCCAGAATTGATTTGCCTTAGTTCATCAGTGAAAAGCATTACGGTCCCTGGCCTAGAGTGCAAATCTAATTACCTATGCTAATGATAATAAAATCAAATTCAGTATCATATTAAAGAATGTAATAGTAAAGTCTCAGTGTCCCCACAAAGTGAAGGGGGTTTCTGTAGTGTGCTTTCAATTGATTCACTATTGACAGGCAAGCACTAGGTCAATGAAACTCAAGTGATGCCCACGAGCAGTAACCATAGAAACCGTCTGACTTATTTGTAGCAAAATCTTTCTTAACAACAGTAATTACTATAAGGAATGTGTTCATCAGTGGTCCAGATGGCTAATTTTAACTAAATATTGATTTAGCAATTTTGATTTTAGAGCCAATAAAAGAAAAGATTGAAATGGCCAACATGCCGTAACCATGTCTTGCCGACTCGAGTGCTTCTAAATCTGTGGTATGGTTATTACTGGTGGTACGAGGCCTTTTTCTAATGGTACTCAAGGGTTTCTTCCAGTTCAAGTCCTAGTGTAGTCTCATTTTAATCCAATAAAAATGTTCTTTGACGGCTAAAATACTAGCCAAAATACCTCACAATTTTACTCATTCACAATCACATGGGGCACAGTCGGTCTTAAAACAGTCACTGAAAAATGTATTTATATCGTTCTTCTTACCTGGATTATGCCACCCAGCTTGACACAACTTTCAACACCTCCAGCCCCTCAGATTCGGAGGCGCTGTTACAACACAATGAAGACGTCTCAGCGTGTGCGTGTGAAGCCCTGTGGCGCTAGCAGCAGTTAGCGTCGTGCTACTGGGGAATGTTAGCTTATGTTATGTGTAGTTATGAGAAAAATTCTTTGCTGAATATTATTAACCTTTATGACACTTGGATGAAAAAAGCACAGTGATTGTTAAAATATATATGGGGATCTAAATGGGCAGACCAGAAGCAAATTATAGACCGTTTAAAATGCTTGTCATATGGAATGTTCAAAATTCCGGAATGGAGGCGTCTAGAGCAAAAGTGAGTTAACTTTACAAAACAGTAGGGTTTATGATGAAGGATAGAATAATTCTGAGCATAGAGTGAAAAAAAACAATTGTGGTCATTTCTGTAAGGACTTGTCCAGTAAAACCTAAAAATCAATAATTTTGCCACCAGCCAAACTAGTAACTGTTACTAATGTGTACATTAAATAAACATACAATGTGAGGTACATTCATTAATGTTTCCTAACCAGGCTCTGACATCACCTACATGTAGGAGAGTGGTTGTCATTTGTCAAAACCATCTTCATTTGCCATATTTTGTGGCTAATTCTAATTGAAAAATTGAAAATGTATTACGGTCTAGCCTCTAGTTGCCTCCATTCCGGAATTTAGAACTTTCAAACTTTGAAAGGGTCTAGAGCCTAAAGAAGAAAATGAAGACAAGCGTACTGGACAGAAGGTAAACAGTTAAAAGGAGATCTATGCTATCTAGGAGTCTGAGAGCTTTTTATTATCGTCCTCTATCACTATGTAAATTGAGGCGTGTTTTCATCCTATAAGAGGTAGTCCAATCTAGGTTCTTATAAATCCTATATAGAGGGAGCAAAAGTTACATTGTGGAAAGAAAAAAATATTGGAATAAAGTTAGACGGAAAATCAAAACGAATCTAGGAAAGTCCTGTATTGATAAAACACAGAGAGACTGAGGAAGCAGTTGTAGTCGTCAGCATCTTTCTGACTTGTGCTCCGTGACCACAGGCCTCCTCTGCACTTCACCGTTTTTATTTGATTTCGTTGGGCTGCTGTCATTTTCCCCCTCCCCGCTCACCGCCCCAGACACCCTGTCGCTTTTGTTTTTCCATCGCTTCTTTGATTTAAAGGGCCAGAACTGTTGCTTTGTGGAGTTTTTATGTATTAATTCAACGTTTTGCATGATCTGCCACTCCTGTCACTGGTGGCCATTTACATTTTTTGTTTGAAAATTGGTGATGTCATTGATTTAAATGGTAAACAGACAGAAGAGATGACTGAAGAGATGATGGGAAAGTATTGTCACCTACCTATTTTTTATAGAGCCTGAAGTTCCCATATTTGAAATAAGCTCATTTTAGAACTAACTCTACATGAACTCCCAGTAGAAATACACTCAGTAATTCAACTGGTACCAAGTCACTTCAATTACCTTTCTTTTAATAATAATAATAATAATAATAATAATAATAATAATGATAATGATAATAATAATAATAATAATAATAATAATAATAATAATAACTTTTATTTATAGTGCACTTTACATTTAAAGCAAAATCTCAAAGTGCTAGATTTGAACTTTTTCTGGTTGTCATATCGAATGTTAGGCTGATTAGCAATTTAAACTTACAAGCAGCCTGTATGAGTAGAGTGGGTTCCTCCATTCTGATTGGCTGTTGTTTCTAGTTTAGTGACACCCAGTATTTTGGTGTACACATACCTAATAAATATGCAAGAAAAAATATCTTTGAACATAATGGGAGCCACATCTATCTGGGTTCAGTCCTATTTACTGTCAGCAGTCAAGATTCAATACATCCTTTTAAACAGACCAATTTGTATTTGCTTGTGTCGTCTGGCTTTCTACACACAGTTAGCCCTCCGCTGCATGTGTTTTTTTGTGTGTTTTTTTCCTCTGCAGATGTGGCTTCCATTTACCCAAAGTGAAGCTGTTTTTTCCAGGCCCAAATTGACTGCTGAGCTTTTGAATTGAGGAGAGACAGCACACGTGGCCTTCACTGAGCTCTGCATTATTTAGGGCAATAGGTTTATTTGTGTTGATATTATTTAAAAAAATACAATTTTTGGATTGCTGGAAAGCTACATGCAATGAATGAATAAATAAAAATGCTGAGCTATACGTCTTGATTTGAAATTGTGTCAAGCTGAGTTTATTGAGTCTTCATGTGAATGAGTGTAGGTGAAGTAATGATTTTTCTCAACAGCTTCTGTAAAACTCGCCTGGAGCATCTGCTAACACGCCAGAAAGTATTGCGTTGAGTGTGCTTATCATGAGGGCAAGTGTATGTCACATGACAGAGCAGCTGACCAGAGAACACTGCAACCTTTTAATATATATATATATGTATATCCTCAACCAGAGGGAGTACTTCTAGTTTTAATGCAGTTGAAGAATTTCAGTTTTGGGCGACTCTACCTGGATTACATGGATTATTTGGTGAAAATAATTGCAAGAAATAAACAAGATACTTTCTGTACTTTCAACAGAAAATGTTGATTCATTATTTGGATGATAATTTAATAGACAATACAACCAGACTAATGATAATACTTCAGGACAAATTTAAATACTCCCACCCCTTACCCTCAACCAATTCAACACAATCCAATTAAGCCTCAAATCACTCATCCCAAACCTCTCTCCTCATAAATCACAAAGCACAATTTACCTTCCATCGAGCGGCTCAGCCACTGAAGAGGCGTTTAACAGGTAGCATTCCACTTTAACACGGTCTCTGGCTGTCCATTAGCACCATTGATTCCAGCTAGACTCATATTGAGGTGGATAAAATGTAAGTGAGAGAAGTTTAATTTGATCTGCTGACAGTTTAGAATACATCTTAGGGTTTTGGCTTGGGGCCCATAGTGATCTCATGACAGGGTGGTATAAGCCTTGTTGGTCATGCTGCCAGTTGTTTACTGCTGAGAGGGAGAAGCAGAGGGGTGAGTTGAATGTAAATGCTATTTCAAATTGGACCAAGCTTAGGCCTGCCCATGTATGTTCATATTGACATTGCAAGAAAGTGTACCCTTTAGATGGCAACAACAAGGCATATTCTTCAACCACAGCACTGCTGCTCACTGGATTTTTCCTTTTTTTGATTGCTCTCTATGAATCCAGAATACAAGTTCTTGCCACATTCAGCCATATACATGCAACACTTTTCTTGTCCATTCTCATGCATAGTTTGCACTTCAGCAGGCTAACCTCAAAAAGTGCATACTCATTTTGCATTACTAATGGTTGAACAGGTGAACTTGTACTTCAAAGTCCTATGCATGTTCATATTGACATATAAAGAGAGTGTTCCCTTGACATGCACACAAATACCATTGCAGAATGTCCTAGTGGCATCAGAGTACCAAGAAATACAAGATTCAATTGGCATTAACTTTCGCTTGTACCAGCAGTGTCTCTGCCATGTCTCCACTTGGGAGCATCCAAAAAAGGCACAAATACTGTAAAAATCCCCAAGCAACGTGGAAAAAGAAATCCTTTATTAAGTAAATGCTTAACGCAGAAGGGTTACTTCACCAGCTGTCTTGCATTTAGAAAGCAAGACGATCCACTGAGGTGGAAAAGTCACATGGGCCGTTCCCCAGGCATTAAGGCATGGTTTAACTTCATTATACTGTCACACAATGAATATTATGCAGTCACTGGCCGTATTATTAGGCACACTTATTCTGCCATTCTCAACAAGCCATTCTCGTCCACATAACTGCAATTCACTAGACCATTTCTCACCCATATAAATTATTATATCCCATTTAAATAAAAGTTCATTTGAACTTCACCAGATTTTACTGAATCAAGACTATATCCGCTGAACTGCTGCAGTGTGATCAGTCAAATTGCTATGTACCATGACAAACAGTTGAATATATAAATACATAATAAGGTGTACATACTGTATACTGTAACGTACAGCATGGCCATTGGTTTTCTTCATATGATCCTTTGTGTCCTGCCAGTACGAAACACCAGTTATAAAACATACATGCACTTCATAAAGCTTTTATTTGTTTTGTCCTGGCTTTGCTGTGATAAGCACTGAGGTATGATCACTATGATGTAAGCCTCACAGTCTTTGAAACAAGGCACATCACAGGAAATGGAGTGCCTTACATTTGGCCTGCAGCAACTGCAGTTTGTTTGGAATAGCCAGAGGACTATAGCATGTTGTTGACAGCTGCAATGGTTTGAAAATAGCATCATTTACAAGAAGAAAACTCCATTGAAATCTGACCTGAACTTCCCTAAATCTGACCCACCATTGAGATTAGAACATGCACTCTATACTCTGTGGTGTGTGTCTTATGTTAATTGGCCATGCACACTGCATATTTTTATTTGAAGGCTGAGGTCCGCTCATAATAATGTTAAAAACAAAACCTAGTAGCAGCACATGAGCTTACTGGTCATGCCCAGATGGATTTCCAAGGCCTTACACATTCTATAGCTGCTGTATAAGTCTTGCTTAATGGGCAAAGCATTTTAGTGCCTTTAGGGTCTTTGTGTGTCTTTGTGTATATGAACATCACAAAAATCAAAGTGAGGAAAAATGTGTAGTTTTTGGTGTGGTTCTGGATTAACATCATGATCCAGGATTTACAGTATGTTACCGTAAGCCCTATTATTTTACCTTCCAGTTAGTAACCAGCTTTACTTGGTTTAGCTCAACAAACCAAGTCTGTCTCGGATTTGCATGACGAGGTGGAGAGATAGTAGCAGCCTGGAACCAGTGATGAAGTGGCACAAAGAACCTGCTTTCCATCAATGTCAAAATAAATAAATGAAGTTTGATATTTTTGTAAACGATTTACCTAACAGCATGTCCTCAAAATTGCCTATAACATGTGCACAGTATGATTGTGCTTCTTTTGTAAACACTGTTATATAACTGTTATTGTTGTAATATACAGAAAGATAGAGTCTCTCAGCATCATAAATTGCCTGCTTCAATAAATATCAAATACGTCCTGCTACTAATATATTTTAAGTTTCCATTTTACTTGCATTATCCAAGGTAGCTCTAAAATCCTATGCTAATGGTCCCATGATGTATAATTAATTTCTTATTGGGAACTCAGGACAATGAAACAGCATGGAGCCACATAAATGCAAGCCTATTTTGAGTCTTCCTGTCTCTCTTGTACTGTGGGCCACAGCTGAGTTACTGCTTCAAAGGGTTGTTCATCATTCTGGTCCTGGGTCAGGTTCATCCCCTCACCCCCTCAGTCATGATCCATCTTAACAACTGTACACCCCCTCAAAAACATCAAATGTGCACAATGGATAAAGCACAACAGATAATAAAACATGTCCACAAACACTCACTGGCCATATTATTAGGAACACCACCAATGTGGCTTTCTGCTTTTCTGCAGTGAGCCCATCGCTTCCAAGACCAAGGCGGTCATGGACGGTCTGTAGACATTGATTGTATCATTGATTGGTTATATAAGTAACTTCCGGGTCTTTCTACTGGTCTGGCCATTTATTTTTGTATAATTATCTGTAATTCCTAGATGTTTGAGTTTCTGAAAAATTCCACTCCATATCATGTTCAAAGTCACATAAAAGCCCTGCTGCTGTGTGTTCTGGCCTATAGATTGTTTGTCATAGAGTTGGTTGACTGGGTATACTTAATTAAGTGCCCAGTAAGTGATGTCCCTGTTATAAATAAATACATTTTAAAAAAGGCTACAAAATTGCTGAAACAGTTGGAAGATCATGTCTTTGTATCAAAAGTTGTATTCAAGATGGGAGGTTCATCAGTCTTCCAAGAAAGAACCATCCCTCTTCTCCGCTGTCAGGGCTACCAAATGAGGCAGACCATGTTTCTCGGTGTGCACTTTAGTGTGTCTCACTAGTGCATGGCAAACTTCCTCTTCTTTTTGTCTGTCTGGTCTTCCTCTTTTACGTTACATCCTCCAAAGCTCACAGACACACACAAACACACACAAACACACACACACACACCTGCTCCGCACCGTTACCCCCTGACAGATCACTGACGTGCTGTCTCTAGGCCATATGTGTATGTGTGTGTGTGTGTGTGTATATGTGTATGTGAGTGCACAACCCCCCCACTGTGTCAGTCTGGCAACAGCCATTTCTCAAGCAGCTAAGTAAAAATGGGGAGTGTGTAGTTGGTGTGAATGGATGGCAGGGGGCAGAAGCCTTGATGTAAGTGTGTTTGTTGTCAAAGGTTATTAATAAAGATGACCTTAGCTAGACTTATGGTGGGCGGGGGTTGGCCACTTTGCTTCCTGTTCACCCTTTGGGACTTTTTTGACAAAGCTTGGTCACAATGACTTAAATTAGGTTATTTCCCGGTTAGTTCTAATAAACTACTACGGGTATTTGTTAAGTTAATGTGTAAAAAAAGTCTTTAAGAAAAGAAGAATCTACCCTCTGGGGCCATTTCAGGTGGGCAAAGGCAAATACTGGAAAAGTGCCTATTCCAGCTGTCATTCTGTCTGCTTACACAACTGCATATAAAGAAAACAGCAGCAATGTGTTAATGTAGCTTTTAAAAATCAAGCTGGTTTTGTTGTAGTAGGTCATGATTGGTCATAATGTAATTTTGTAAATCTACAAAAAAGTATACAATAACCACAATTGTTTTTCGGGAATCATTACATGCACTTATGTGTGGGTGTAAGCCTAATCCCTCTTGATGCAACTCCTTTGTGTCTCAGTGTCCATGGATTTGATTAGGAGCCTATTATGGGGGGCTTAAACAGGCAGGACATGTGTGGAAACTTCAGTCACCTGCTGTTTTGAGCAGAACAGATGCCATATACGAGAATAGATGGATGAGTTATATCTTCTAAATTAAGGACCATTACCGCCTGTCGTCATGTCTGTCTGTCATCGTTACTTGACACAATCTGCCACCAAGACGGCTCAAAGTATTTACACTTGACATTAGAATTAAAAATGTACTTTTTCTGAGGAAACCACAGAGAAAATGGCTTGTATACTACTGGACATTCAAGACTTGGCTGTAAACAAATCGAAGTTATGTTGCCTCTTTTAGCAAAGTGGAAAACTGTTAAAATCGCATTATTCCTAGTTTTTTTTTGGCATTGGTTATTTTCTAAAAGTAATCATACTTGGATTGTATGATTGTGAGGGTGTGAGGTGTGATGGCGTTTGCTGTACTGTACATGAAGCTCAAGTATTTTCGTGGATGCAGGCGAAGAACTACTACATATACTAAGTTAGTAATTTGGGATTGCTGACCCAGTAAAATTGAATTAGGATTGAACAGTTGCAAGGTCATATTTTCAGCAGACTAGGAGCAGGTTGAGATAACTTCCTGAGTAGTGGGAGGTGATCTCATTTGTTTAGGTGTCTTACTCCCTCTGTTTTCGTCCCTAAAGGGCTGGGGCAGGAGACTGAGTGGGACACACAGCTCCAGCAATGGGTCCCATGAGACCTGGCAGTTACTATGGCGGGGGAAGTGGCCCTAGTTCTACCCCAGTGTCTGTCCCACCACAGTCAACACAGACACACCATTAAGGGAAGGGGCAGTCAGTCGTAAGGGAGTCACTTAATGAGATAATGCAAGCAGAAGCTCTTGCTGTCACCTGATCTGAATCATACACGGCTCAGTAAGATTGTAGTAAAACAAAAAAATACATAGAATAAACAGGAATAAAAAGGTCTTACAATCAGAGCATCTGCGTCTTAATGTATGCTCACATTAAAGGGGTCATTTTACATTTTCAGGTTTTCTTATATAGGTTCACTTCTATATACGGTAATCATGTTTCATAATTTAAAATGTAGTATTATAGAAAGTGGAAAGTATTATCCAAATGGGATCTCTTTTCCTATTTATGTACAAAAGTGTTTCCTCCTGAGAAAGTCAGCACCTCGTACAGGATTATTCAAACCTGTATGATCGAAGTATGTGTTTGATGAGAGAGAAAAGTGGAGGTAGCATAATAGGGCCCCTTTAAAGTAGTGTATATGGATGCATTTTTATATTAAGAATCACATTGTCCAGTATAGGCCCAGCAGTGGATGTATGCATTGACCCACACTCACATACACACACATACCTAGGTCTTGCACATTCTTCTCTGTCAATACTCCTTTTCTCATGTTGGGATCCCTGGAATTTGCTATTTCAGCTGCAGCCGGACTGTCAGCTGGCTGCATTTTGTCTTACAGAAGGCTGAAGCAGTGAGATGCAAGCTAATGAAACAGGATAGCCCAGGCTCTGGATAGTCCCAGGAAGAAATGGGGAAAAATCACTCATACTGTGACCTTGAATGGGTCTGAAACATTATAAAGAGTGTGGAGACAGGCTCATGTTGTACATAATAGTGCTTTGGAGTATTCACTGGTGGAAGGCCCTGTTCTTGGCTATTCAGAGCCGGTGTATTGTACCAAATAGTGGTTCTAGTGTCCCAAGCAACACACAAACATACACAGTACATGAATTTTAATATAGGCTTATAAGACATTTTAGATCTAATATGTCTATGATGGTGGACAGCAGTGGCGGAGCTAGACTTTTATTCAAGGGGTGGCCAAAGGGTGAGCAGGGGTCTATCAGAGGGGTCCATTTACAAATCATTAAGGGACAAAATGAAAATGTTTTATTCAACA
>JAVQKC010202613.1:0-16891 GCA_036025475.1 Philypnodon macrostomus | reverse complement strand
GACGATAAATGAAACACATTTACAAGTATTGACTCTGCCAAAGTAAGTGTGTCCAGGGTCCCATAGGGGTCAAAAACATGGGGGCACTATTGAGGCATTCTTTATTTGACCTCTGTAATGTACATTAAATATACACTAGCCCGGATCAATGTGCCAAAATGCATGCAATTTTGTTTATGTTCAGCAGGATAATTGGCTCAATGAAAGTGCATCAGGACATTAATTAATTAAGGACATTAATCGTAAAAGTACCAAAATCAATCATGTTCAGTGTCTTCATGATATGGAACTGTCTAGAAAAGTTGCAATAGTTATGGCAGTAATTAATTAATTACTTAATTAATATTCATCGTAGAAGTACCCAAATCAATTTAGTTCGGCGTCTTCATGATATGTACCTGTGCGCAAAAGTTGAAACAGATCTGGCATTTGTTTTTTGAGTTATCGCGTTCAGACTAGGATCTGCGGACGCAAATGTGGACGTGATTCTATAATATTGCCGAAGTGTGTTTCACTGATATAATTAGCCAATCACATGACAACGCACTAACTTATCCTGGAGCTGGAGGGTGGACTGAAAGCTAGAAAGAAAGATCCTGAATTTGATTGTTGGATGGTTGATTGCTGCCAACAGAGGCTTTGAAGACAATTATTCCCATAAAGAAAACAGATTAAATGAGCAGCAGCAGTTGACTTGTTGATATCAGAGGTCAGAGAACAAACTACACATTGGCTTAAGGTGCTACAGTACTCTAACTGAGGTCTGCATATTCATAATGTCAAACCTTGAAGCTCATTGGTATAGTGCCTAAGCACATTTTAGGTACAAGGCCTTCCTAATAAACTGGCCAGTGTGTTATAGATGTGAATCACTTATAGCTGTTCTCATGCTGAACAGATACATGGATGGAACTGCAGTTTTATTTTTGCATGGTCTTGCTCTTTTACCTTAGTTAGCCCCTTTAGCCCCTGAGCTGACCCCTCTTGCCGACCAGTCAATACTGCATTAACCTGTGTAACACTAGTGCCTCAGCCTGCATCAGCCTCCACCATTTACACTTACAGACACTCTCTGTATTATCTGCCAATAATGTTCATATTATATTCAGCACAGCACTCAGCTCTTCCTGCTTCCCTTCGTTTTGTTTCAATGTTTGTTTTTTAATGCATTTTTAAATTGCCTTAATGCAATAGTGTTTAAAGGCCACACATGGTTTTACACTGAGGTTATGCATAACACATGTCAAAGACAAACATTATTTATTTCCCTCTACACAATTAGTGCCCGTCCAATGATTTAACTGGGTTTTTAGTCAAATTATAATGGCTCCCTGTCAGATTATAATTTTTGATTTAGTCATACATTAAATAACTTCAACTTTTCTTTATTTGTCATATGCAGGTTCAACACAAGGTTAACAATGCAATGAAATGCTTTGGATCGGAAGAACCGTTAGACTCGCTAAGATAGTCAAGAAGTACTAGTAGCATGCAATAATAGTACATGGTAAAAAAAGTATTTGCAAAAAGAAATAAGTAAGCATTATAATAAACATATAATACAAAATAAGTACCTATAAAAATACAAGGGGCATGTAGGATTAGATAAGGTGTAAGTAGAGTATTTCACAGGTGGTAAAATTACTTCAAATTAATTTTGTATTGCACATGATATAGTATTGCACAGATAGTAAGTAGCGTTGACAGTGAGGTAGTGCATACATGATACATTTCAAATAGTGCAGCAGCAGTAAACATATTACGTAAAGTGATTTAGTGCAGTATTATTGAGAGTTCAGTATTTTTGGGAGTATTATTGAGAGTTCAGTATTTTTGGGAGTATTATTGAGAGTTCAGTATTTTTGGAAGCATTATTGAGAGTTCAGTAGTCTGACAGCTTGGGGGTAGTATAAGGACGTGAATAGAGCCAACGTTTAAACCAGAAACACTGTTCTTTCACATTCCTAACTTTAGTGTATTTCACAATGTGTTATCAGTACATTGCTTTTACTACCTCTCAGAAATGTCCAAAGCACAAAAGTGTAGGTAATAATTCAAAAGATAAATGTATTGATCATTTGTTTTAGAGGGATGTCAAAGTCACCTCTTCAGCCATCTGCAGCAGTGCCTGGTTGTTGCTCTCCCATTTGGTCCTCCACTGAGTCGTCTCCTTTTCCAGCTTCTTGATCTTTTTTGTCATCTGGAATTGAGTATTTTGTGAGAAGAAATCGAACACAAAAAGGTCAACTATTCAGACTTGTGCCACAGCCAGTTCTCTGACCTTCTCCATCTCTTGTCTGAAGGTGGTGAAGACCTCGTTGCTCTTGGCCAGAGTGGTTTGAAACTCCTCAAACTTGTCCATGTACAGAGAGAGCTGGAACAACGTCACAAAACACTCACGTGGTTGTTGGACGAAAAGAGGCTCATAGGCAAGTCATTCTGGTTCCATGATGAAGTGCCTTTTCTGAGATTATGTGTTATAATGTTGGTTCACCATCAAGATAAACTAGAAACAACAGTCTGGTAGAGCAAGGTGGTGGTCTAAAGTCATTGTTGAACACTCACCGTGTTTAGAGGCGGGTTAAGACAGTCCGATAATATTATGTGTTCAGATGAATATGGATGAACACATCTGCATAAAAAGTAAACCTCAGCAAAGAAATGAGAGCTGCTTAATCTTAATATGAGAAAAACATGTTGAAACTAAACAAGGACTAAAAGAAGAATTACTATATTTTATTTTAGTGTAAATCTTAGACCAGGGTTATTTTTGTTATACGACTGTTAAAGATAAAAGGCACATACTCTTTGGATATAACTGTACTCAAAACCCACCTGCTGCTTGAGCTGGGTCTCCTGCTCCTTCATCTGCTCACACTTGTGTCTGGACATGGTGGCGTCTTTCAGCAGCTGCACAGAGTCACCAAAATCAGGACCTTTACCAAATTCTGCTGGTCTTAAAGATGTCTTATTTCACTTTAATTCACTGACCAGCTCACGCTCCCTCTGCTGCTTCTCCTCCACCTCCTTCATCATCTCAGTAATTCTCTGCAGCTTTGCGTCCATCAGTTGCTGCTGGAGCTCTTTGTGCTTGAACACTTTGTCCATATGCTGTACGAGATACAAGATACAACATTGATTGAATTTTGAATTGGAAAACAGTCAATAAAGAGCTCAGCCAAAAAATACAAAGAACTTTGTAAATGTATTAAGTTCAGGGTTTCTACAATAGAATAAATTGGATGTAATAACAGGTGTAGTACCTCCTCTCTGAGCTCATACTGTTCGATGAGTTTCTTCAGTTTCTCCACCAGCTCCATGTTCTCCTGACGCAGTTTAGCGTTTCTGGAGCTGTGCTGCTCCATCTGGGCCTCAATGTCGGTCAGTGTCATCTGAAAGTGCAGCATGGCCTCCTTTCTCTGTTCATCATACTCTCTGGACCTTTGGGCGTTCTCCTCCTGAAAGGTTGATGAGGCATTATAAAACATTTCTGACTCTATACCTTTGGGTTATCTATATGGGGTAGTACCTGGAACTGATAAATAAAAATAAAAATAACAAAACTATGTGCTATGGGGGAATTATGTTAAACCAAATTATCTATAATAATTGGCATAATGCAAATTTGAAAATAATGAATTCAACATGAAATATACAAAAAAATATATTTAAAAAAATCTGTTCAGTAAGTATTATTGATAATTAATATGTGCGTCTATCATTAGGGGCAAATCAATCAAAAAGAAAAATCTCTAAAGTGAATAAAGTGATCAAATGCACATTGATCTGTACTCTGTACCTTCAGCGTCTTGTTCTGCCGCTGCTGTTCTCGACACAGACTCTCCAGTTTGCTGCGCGCGAGGATGGCCTTGCTGTGCTCTGCTTGGAGGTGGATCTTCTCCTTCACGATCTGAGCCTGCTTCTTCTGCAGAGTCTTTAGTCGCTTCTGCATACTGCGACTCTCCTCCAACTGGACACACAGAGATTAGACATTCTTTAAATATACCTCATTGCAATTGAGACTATTTTACCCCAGGCACTGTTTTTACCAGGTCTGCATATTTCTTGCACAAAGCAGCCAGTTTCTCTTCAGGGGTGTCCAGAGAGTTTAGAGCCTGCATCAACAACACCACCTCCTTCCCTAAAACCAAAAACGCAACACAAAAGACTGAAAACACAGAGAGCTATAACATTAGCATCAACCACCCACACTCTAGTGAGACAGTGGTGAAAGAATCCTAAACCTTCTCTATCTAGGGTCAGTCTAAATACGACCCTCCATAAATCTACATAGACTGACTATGGTCTTCTTACCAAAGGCCTTGTCCTCTGCAGTTCTGGCCTCACCTCCAGGATCCAGCTCCGAGTCCCCCAGGTCAGTGGGGCTGTCCTCTCGTCCCGGTGTCTCCCCTCGCTCCTCCTCAGCACAACACAAACCGAAGTCAGTCTCTTCCTCCTTTAATCACGAAAACAAAAATCAATCACCGTTACAATATGGCACTATTTACTGTTTAAGCTCAACCAATCCTACACTTGGACAGTTAAATTACTATTATGTACATTTAAATAACATATAGAAGTAAGCATTATCGTTAGCGCTGATTTTTTTTTTGCCCAAAAAGCGAAATTACTGCCCTTTATTGTTCTGTTGTCAAATCTGACCATTACTTAAGAAACAGAACAGAACTACAAACAGAACTAAATCCCAGCAGAAGCATTTAGTAGTGATCAAAACGAACAGTGAATGATGAAGGCGTTTACCTGAGAAGGGCTTTCCAGTTCAGGAGGAGAATCATTGCCTCCAACTATGCTCCTTGTTGCCACATCTAGCTCACAAACTCCAGTCGTCTCCATCGGTAAAGATCACAAGCTTCAAAATGCATTCATGTTAGACACAGATGAAGTGTGTACAGCCAGCATCTCACAGACAAGTTGGTACCTGTTACAAATCATTATTCGTCATTATAATATTTTTGATTCGTTCAGAGTGAACCAGAACAAGCCGCCTGTCTCTTTGTTGTATGTTGCTGACTCGTATTGGTGAACCACTAGGATGTAAACCACAGTACACTTGACTGTATCTACCCCAGGAGTGTCCAGACTTTTTTCACTGAGGGCTGCATTGTCAAAAATGAATTCCAAGGAGGGCCACTCTCTGAGGCGACCGATTTTGCTTCACCAAAAGTTCTCTTCTGTTTTCTGGACACATCTTCTGGCAGTTTTACTTAGTGTCTTTCTATATTATAACCACAGAGAAAAGTGGAAGGATCTCTTGTTACACATTGAATGCCGTCTTTTAGTTGGATTATGTAAAGTCACAGGCAGTAAAAAGACTTTTTGGGCCAATTGAGAGGTAAGCTTGAGGACCAAAAGAAATTGCTCTGCGGGCCGCATTTGTTTGGACACCCCTGATCTACCCTGATTTGGAGTCAACCAAGTAGCTATAAAATCTAAAGTCTGCTGCCTCATGTGGTCCAGATACTGTGTAGGTAATCATACAGTGGTGTGTACCAATACAGACACATCAACCAAAACTGGGCTACTATTTAGCTGTGACATTTTGACGCACGTTACAATATTGTTTAGGTAAAAATATACACAGGTTTGGTTTGGATATGTCTTTTACACACAACAACCGAACCATACCATATACAGTATGTATAACTGAACATGCGTTTCACCAGAAAGTGTGAAATAAAACCGAAACCGCTTAGCTTGATTTAATAAGAACAGATTCTCGAAATATTCTCTAATGTTTCAATGTTAGCGTTACCTATAGGCAGCATTAATCCCCTTAAATCAACTGTTTGAACAAGGTGCAGCTATAACCAATGTCATGAATAACTCAAGTTTATATTATAATATAGTAGCATGTAGCCTGGATCGTTCCATCACATGTGCGTGTATATGACATGTTTAAAAAGCAGTGCATTTATAATCAGTTCTGTATTTAGTCAAACCTGTAGCGTTTTACTCAAGCAGCACACGGCGTGGACAGGTTCTTTTGGTAAAATTAGCATCAAAGCTCAACAAACATCCAGCTTTAATTTAATTAAATTTTTGTATTCTATTTATCTTTGACATCAACTCTTTAGATCTACCAAAACCACCACAAGCCTCTCGTTTTTGTAAAGAACATACAACATGATATCTAAAAATAAAAAAATAATAATAATTAACCAACAGCTACCACCATACGCAGCGCTAATCTCGTGCTAAAAGCTAAGCTATCATGCGGCTAACCCAAGTGAACTTTAATTCGGCTAATAAAATGAAATAAATACAACGAACATTACGTGACAGTTGTGGATCTACTCATCCCTTTGGCATATGTTGTATTCCTGTCCCTGTTCATAATGCGTTATTGAAACGTGAAGAACATTCACCTGTGTTTTCAGTCTGAAGGAACAGAGTCAAGCTAGCGATAGCCGTCAGTGAACAAGTGCAACATCCGGTTAAACCGCTTCAAAACACAACTGCTGCGCATGCGTGACGCGCGTTATTTAAACCATGACATCAAGACACCACTGGTTCAGTTAACGTCTACTACAAAAACTGTACTTTAGTCATGGTAAACTGTACTTTAGTCATGGTAAACTGTACTTTAGTATTGTAAACTGTACTTTAGTAATGGTAAACTGTACTTTAGTATTGGTAAACTGTACTTTAGTAATGGTAAACTGTACTTTAGTATTGGTAAACTGTACTTTAGTAATGGTAAACTGTACTTTAGTCATGGTAAACTGTACTTTAGTATTGGTAAACTGTACTTTAGTCATGGTAAACTGTACTTTAGTATTGGTAAACTGTACTTTAGTAATGGTAAACTGTACTTTAGTAATGGTAGGCCTGCTGTTTGATTTGAATAAATAGGCACTCAAATAGTCATTCAAGAAGCCATGAGTATCGTATATAGACCACTTTTAATGGAGCACCTCTGAGTGACTGAACGAGTGTAAAGTCTTATTTAGGCCTGTTTATTCCAACTCACAAAAATAGGCTAAACAAATATAAATTGCAAAAATAAAATTGTGCATGTTTGCAGACTCACCCAATCTTTACCTACACGGATTCTAAAGACTGTTATAGTGCGATAGAGCCACTCCTGTATATCAGTTCAGCAGTTAACTCAATAATCTCCCTGCAATAACACACACACAAACCTGTATCTGGGGACTTTCTAACAGGGAGGCCACAAAACATCAACAGCTACACTTCCAAGAACTAAACTATGCACAGGAGCTCCACAGGTGTATGATGTCACTGTCAGCTCACTGCTCTTCACCCTGCTGACCCCAAACAACAGGCATCTGCAGACAACACTGTGAGGAGCATCATAACAAACAATGAAGAACATCTACAGGAGTGAGGTGAGCCAACAGGTCAGGACAGGATTTTGCATGAATACCGCTAGGCCTACATAATTCCCCACTGACCAACACGCTGTTATGGACGGAGTGAGCGGCATCAAGTTCCTGGGGGTGCATGAGAACCTCTCTTGAGCCATTATCATTGCTGACCGCAGGGCCTCAGAAACACCTCTACTTACTCCACAAAGACAGACTTTCACTATAGGTAACATTAAGTGTGATCACTGGCTGCACGACTGTGGTATCGAGGCTGAACTGCTGCCTTCCAAAAGATGCTCCAGTGCCACTCTGCCTTTACTCTGCAACATTTCCAAAACCCACAGAGCCGTCAGCATTTCTGTTGACACCTCCAACCTCTCACACTCCCACTTCAGCCGTCACGGCACAGGCTCGCTCCATCAGAATGGCCTATATATATATAATATAATTAAATGAGGCCAAAATGAGATATCTTATGAAACAAACCTCTCGCAACAGTCAACACACGACTGAACACAAACTCGAGCCCACAATCACAATAGCATAATAATAACACATCCCAGTCCCTGCCTTCACAATCACAATAGCTTTGCAATCACACTCATGAGGAGATTGTGTTATGAATGTGAAAATAATCCTGCCATTGCTCAACCATTAGAGGGCGTCAGTGCCTCATTCGGCTTATCTATGTCACAGGTAGATAGTAGCCTAGCCCTAGTGGATAATTGTTTGAGCAAAATCCATATTTAAATTTGCATGCCCAGACTGTTATTCTTTTGTATAAAGTGAATGCGGCTGGCTGCAGGCTATACAAATCTAGATATATATATAGGCTATACGATAAACACAATTTAAATACGTGTTATCACAATTTACCATAGGTTATATATATATATATATACATATATATATATATATATATATATATATATATATATTTTTTTATTTTTTTATATTTATTTATTTATTTAATTTTTTGTATCATTTAGTTACCAGTCCAATATACGTCGTCATTTGACATTTCCCATAGTGCTGTGCCTACATTTATTTGGAAAGTCTTTCTTACACCAACCAATCAGCGCTGGCTCGTGTGTGTTACTCAGGCTGTGATTGGCTAGTTGTACCTTATTCCTGTTGTAGTGACCGCTGATTGGCCCTGTCCAAACGCTCTAAACCCACCTCTTTCTCTTCTCAGCGAGGTCGACTGTTCCATCCACACACACATACACACACACACGTCTGAAGTAAAAACCCACTCCACTGGACCGTACCGAGGTTTTGGCGAGATTTTGGGAAACCTTAGCTGACTTACTGGGATAAAACACATTGCTATTTGCTGGAGTATTCACCATTTCCACGGTACGTACGCTACTCTGCTTTTCTCTCGCTTCAACGGCTGACACTTGGACTGAGGCGGTTCTTTGAGAAGAGGGGTGCCACCTTTTACTTCTGTCTTATTAAACACTCCAATTTAAACAATTTCTACTTAAATGTGCACTCTGTGGCGTATTTGCAGAGATTTTCAGTGATAGAAGATTGTGTTGCTATGCATTTTGAAGTTTTCGCAGAGCCTAGATTTCCAATGTTGGGAGGACCTGCCAAACTGTTTCAAGATCACCGCACTTGCAATGTATGAGGAGTTCCCCTTGAAGAAAAACAAACAATTTATATCAAGCAAAGTTCTATACAATGTCATCCTCTATATGGCTAAAGCTGAGTTCTTGAAGTCATTGAAAAGTCATAGATACTGTAGGTGAGTGGGGGATGGTTAGATCTTGCCCACTTTTAAACCCATGTAATTAATGATAGGAGTGGTCTCTTCCTTGGGGCACAATGTAGGACGTCTATAACAGTATTTTTTGTAAATGTAACGAATTGTGAGCTTGAAGTCACTACAATTGCTGATCTGTTTGCACAAACTATGATGAAAATGCAGTATTTTGTTGCTTAGAGCCACTATATTTTGCAGAACTAGAGGTGTTCAGCTGTCTCATTCATTACTTTGTTATTGATGGTGAGCTTGAACGTCTTAGATGCCATTAGTGTCCCCTTGTGAGTTATACATGCTGATTAGATGGGGCATATTGATTTTGTGTTTATATCACTGGCCCTTGGGTCTGTTTTTAACCCGCATGTGCATGATGTGACAATTGGATATTATTATAACTGTAACAAACATGGATAATGATGATGGATTTCATTATAGAACTTTTCAATGGCACCAAGAATGCTTTTACAATACAATCATTCATTCCACAGCACTGGGGGCAGACTAACTAACAGAGATAAGCCAGGTATTGCCACGGCAATGACAATCAAACAGATCAAAACAATCAACCACTAGTGACTTACTCGCCAAGGTGGGGCCTGCTTTGCTCAAGGACAGTATCAACAGGTGAAGAGCGATTGAACTGCCAACAGGAGTTCACAGAAGTCCAGGGCTGGTTTATGCTTTTGTTCTGGCTTTATCCAATGTTTAGATTTGGTTTAGTTCAAAGATTGAGATGTGAGAAGATTGGCATTGATCAGACGTTGTTCATTTATCAAGTGGTTTGCACAAAGGCTTTTTAGCAAACAATCAGAACGCCAACATTATCAAACACATGCAGAGGTCAAAGTCGCTTGCTGCCAGATGTGAAATCCAACCCACACGTG
Organism: Philypnodon macrostomus; assembly: GCA_036025475.1. Classification (NCBI taxonomy): domain Eukaryota; kingdom Metazoa; phylum Chordata; class Actinopteri; order Gobiiformes; family Eleotridae; genus Philypnodon; species Philypnodon macrostomus. Next base: position 6,887 of record JAVQKC010202613.1, on the reverse strand, counting down.
AAGATTACCTCCAGAAGAGACCGGTCTGAAAAATCTCTCAAAAAGCTGGATTTAGTTAAAAATACACGGAGACCGTCTGGGTGGTCTCACAGCTGCTGGTGAGTTAGCAAAAATGAACTGACTGTTGCAGAAGAGTTGCTGCTCGAGTTTGTTCTATTTGAATTGGGCATTGATGTTTTTCGTCTGAACCCAATCTGTTGCTAATGTGTTTCTGACCCTCTTCATTGACCTTGAGCATTGCCTGTTTTCAGTCCATTGCACAAGCTATGTCACAAGGGATGTCAGTAATATAATTCCTTGGAGGCTATCCCAGCAACTATGGGCTCTAAGTGGAGTACACCCTGGACAATGGCAAGTTAGTCGCAGTGCTGACGCTTAGATTCTCAACCAACAACTTTCTCTCACTTTAGTTCACTAGGGAACATTTAGCAGTGCACAGATGCATAAAAATGAAGCCAAAGTGAATGGAGTGAATCTATGGTAACACAGGGAGGACATGCAGACTCCACAGATTGTGTGTTGGCCAACGTGCACCCCTCTATATTATATAAAGAATGCTGATCAAAAAAATGCTAAATTGCTCCTGTCATGAATTCCACCACAGTTCGACCACAGTTAAGGTTGGATCAATATTACGAAGGTTGCTACTCTGAATATTCATGTCTCATAGGAGATCCCCTGCAGACTATCTCTACACAACTGCCCTCTGCTCAAGTCCTTTCACCCCGTTCAATTGACTGGATTTATTGGCTGTGAATGGTTAAATTGGTCTCCATCATAAACCCCTATACACAGACAGCAGGCCGTGGCATTCGAGTGTAGAGACTGGGGTTGTTGTCATGGAAACCGCTCCAAAGACACCCATGTGCTGCCGGTTTAACCGCTGTGCCTGCATGATGTCTTTGTGGCAGTGAGCCTTTTATTATGCATTTAATAGAGTTCAACAGAGTGGGATAGAATCATGTATCAAAGATAATGTGAAAGGTTGAGGCTGCACAATTTCAGAAAAGATATTTGATATTTGATGTTCAATAGATTGTTTTGATATTTTGTGCTAGATTTATTAAGCAAAAATGTGCTTACTAGTTAAAATTGGACTAAACAAGGCCAATATGGGACTGAATGAAGGAAATTGTTTGTTTAATTGATTCAGTCACAACACAGGCTCTAACAGATTAAAAATATGTTAAGAGTGTAAATCTATGTCAGATTAAATGTGATTTATTTAGATATTTGTGAAGCGGATAGTGCATTTGCCGATTGTGACAATGTAAGATGTGCAAATTTTGGGTTGGATTCTTGTGAGTTTGTTGTAGGGCTTGTTATTACAATATTAATATCTGTCATTGGTCTTTAATCTGACATAGATTTACACACTATTTTCTTCCTATTAGAGCCTTGAATGAATGAAAATGTGTTTGGATTAAATAAATATAAGTCATATTTTCTTCATTTAGTCCTACCTAAGCCTTGTTTAAGTCTATTTCTGCCTAATTAAACTTGCTTCAAAATATCACAATATTATTGACATCGCAATAGTCATGGTTATCAATATAGAATGTTTATTGTGCAGCCCTAGTTTGTAGCTTACCATATTATCTGTTGGGTTCAGGCTTTCACCAAGAACACTCACTTTCCAAAGTGAATTGGTGACTATATGTTTGCCTGTCTCTTGTATCAGTGCTACAACTAACTGGCCACTGTGTTAAGGTCTTAATTTTTAAAGGATTGTGTATGAATGCCATATATTACTATCCCCAGCCAGATTTGTTTTGTGTAGATTTTTTTACATTTAGTTTTAATGGCACAGCATTTACCCCTAAACTAGATCCCTGTTTTTTGTTGGTTTTTTACCATTCTTTACCACTGCAACATATGACTCTTGGGCTGAGAATTCCAGGTGCTTTAGCTTCAAAGTATGCGTCGTCCATCCGTTTAAAGGTTATCCCATGCATTCATGCACAGAGTCCAGAATGATTTAGGGTCTCTGTTGCCATGCTTGGTGAATTTCTAAAAACATTCAAATCTTCTGAAGCCATAAATGTATTTGCAGATTTATTGTAAAAGAAAGGGCTGGTCAAAAGCAGCGGGCTGACTGAAATGTCAGGCGGAATGGTTGGTCGATCCCACTTCCTGTCCAAAAGCCAAACAGGAAGCCGTGTGGACCAAAAGGCTTTTCTTAAAAAATACACAAGTACAAAATAAACATGGATATCTAAATGAAAACGAATTCATTTCTGAATCAAAACTAAGCAGCAACATGTGATAAAAATGTGAAAGTTTTGGATCATTTTGGCTCTCCAGATTCCAGACTGCTAACCTTTTCTTTGTCCGACTTCCTGTGTGCACTAACAACATCCTCTCGATTGTCAGCCCACTCTCCAGTTCTCAAACCAAACCGGGCATGACTTTGATTTGTTTAATTTCCCCAGTCCCTCATCACGCTCACGTGTTTAGTCTGAGAAAAGAACTCCCTTAAATCAAAAATCAAAGTGATCGTTTGAAATGAGGCCAAAAGATGATATAGCTGTAAATGTTATCAAATGAGGAGGCAATGTGTACCGGTACTGCATTATGTTTATTTGTTCATGATCTTTCACTTAAATGTGCCTATCCTAGCAACTATGGACCAGTGACTATGGCCAATTGTCAAACCTGCTTGCTAAAAGGCTGCCTCCTGCGCTGCTCTAATGTGCAGACTGGCATGCAAAAATAAACAAATCAATAACAAAACATAGATACTTGCACACATTAAAAGTGCTTTTTTTTTCAGAAAGTGTCAATCTATGTGGAATTGTGGCAAGGTAGAATTGCTAGTAAATGCATTCTTCGCACTTACACAAAGCATAGAGATAATTGGCCCAGAATATAGAAAAAGCCACAAGTCAAAATAGTTTGGGAGATCATAGTAACCCAGAATAATGGTTTGTTTATTATATTCTGTTTAATCTTGGCCTAATTAGATTTTCCATGGTCCGTCTTATGACCATTTTTAAACATTTACAGCTCTAGACCATTTTATCAAGACTTATGAACTCTCTGGCTACAGTACATAGTCTCCGTATACTATGTTATCCCCATTTTATTTACCTTGTTTAAGCCCTTATATTTGCACTGGTGTAGCCACAGTGTGCTCATATGTGCCTTCTGTCAAACTCAAAACACATTCCTATACCCACTCACTGTTTACCTTCCCCAAGAATCCCCCTCTCCCTTCTACAACCCATTGTTATTTCCCTCTATCTTGCATTTCTGCCTCTTTCTTCCTGCTCAGCCCAGTGACAGCCAAGCCTCCCAAAAGTCTCAGAGTCAAGCCCTTGTCAACATGGGATCTGCACTGAGTTACTGTTTAATAATTGTCAGAGGCTGCTTTTTGAATGATGTCACTTATTATCTCGCATTCCTTTTGGGCTGCTCATATAATACACATTGACAGAAAAATAACATGGCTTTCCTCAATCAGATAATAGTCATTTTGACAAGATTACTCTGTTTTTTATGTGTTTACTCAAGCTTGACAAGGAGCAGTAAGCAGTACAAACAGAATACGGTGCACAACTTAAGAATCCATGTTGTAAATCCAGCTTGAATATGTTGGACTGCATGTCCTCCCTGTGTTACAGTGGGTTCTCTCCGTAAAACTCCAGCTTCCTCCAATGACATAAGGATGCATGAATTATGCATGAATTAGGAAAGTCGGCAAATCAAATTTGCCCCAAGTGAAAGAGAGAGTCAATTTCAGCCCTGTGGACAACTGGAGGCTGTCCACAGTGTACCCTGCCTAAGGCCTATAGTTACTGTGATATGCTTTAATTGCTTAAAGTAGAAGAAAAGGAATTTAATTCATTAATTATTCTGAACCATTTTTGCCTTCATCCCGTTCCTCTTCATTGTCCTATACTTTAATAATACTATTGACATGAGTCTTACACCCTCTGTTGCAATGCAGAGTCTTTAACTGTTGTACTAGAAGTGCCCAGGCAGTGTTTGGTTATCATAGGGAGTGTTTCCATTGGAGTGGAGAAGCTGTAAGCCTATGTTTAGCGCTGTTTGTTTAGGACTGGATAATTATGGCCGCAGACTCGGAGCAGAGGAATGCCTTTGGTCTGAGCCTGTCCCTAAAATCCACTGATGTCTTTGCAATGACTTTGAGCTGTATGCTTGAGGATACATTTAGTTTTTTTATTCAAGATGTATGTTTAAATGAGGAATGTCTAGAAAGTGACTGACCCCAATGTTGACCTGTCTGTGTTTTTTAATACACATATACACTCACATTATATTTCCAGCCTCAATCTGTCCTTTACCAAGACCACAAATCAGATTTATGTGACATTTCAGTGAACCACTTGAGGCATTTGAAAGGAAGAATTATGCATATCGATAAATCTGAAAAATAATTACAATTCCAGGCATTGAAGTCCCATGTTTCCCTAGCACAGTATATTGACATATAACATGCAGCTAGATCAGGGGTGTTCAAACTACGGCCCGGGGGACAAATGCGGCCCGCAGAGCGAATTATTGCGGCCCTCAGGCTTACCTCTATTGGCCCAAATTGTCCTGCATGTGACTACATAATCCAACTAAAAAAAGATATCTGTCCACTTTTCTGTGTGGTTATAATATAGACGGACACCAGTTGGTCAGTCACCTCAGCAAGTGGCCCTCCTCTGTGATAATTTTTGACAATGTGGCCCTCAGTGGAAAAAAAGTTTAGACACCCCTGAGCTAGATTCCCCATGATTCTGGCTCAAGATCTGAAGAAGGGTTCCCGGGTGATGGTAGGTTGCTTCACCAGCTTTGGAAGAATAATTTTCTTATGAAAGCACAACAATCCTTTTGTATCTGCTAATCAATTGCTAAAACAAGACAGAAACCATAAATACAATACTAAAGATTTACAGCCATACGCAAACCATGCTCCTCTTGTCTGTGGGTTAGCACTGTGGGTGACGTCATAGCCCTTAGTGGCCTGTTCAGATGTGTCTTCCAGATGTAGCTGTAGTCAATAGGAGCAGCAGATGCTTCAGGGTGGAGTCTATAGGGACCGCTCTGAATCTTACCCGGACAGTACGAGGTCATGGACTGGGCCTATATTTGTCTGCAAGAAAAATAGCTTGTGGTAAAACACCTTATTACTGCTTTATGCTTGGAAAGTGGATCAGTAATGTTTTAAATGATCATGGAAGATACAACAAAGGACAGCACTTTATTTTGATCATGTATGTTGTATGTATGACTTCATTCATCATCTGTCTCCACTAAGTGATTGGGTATGCCACAAATATTTCTTCAATCATTCCTCAACTGTGTGATGTAACTGAACACTGCTCCCATTTAAGGCACTTTAGCTTTAATGTATGATTTCAGATATGGCTCTCTGCCAACACTGCCCACAGTTAGTGGAAGACAGACTTTTTACAATACATAGAGGTTTTATGGCAAAAAACTGAAATGGCCATTCTTTTATGTACAGTTGTTAATATGTATTTATGGTGACTTGGCATCTGCTCAGTCATGTCTGCCCACTATGACTGCACAGATGGGATCGACAATCACTTGTATCAACATCAAATAAGATCCTATTTTAAAATGGTTTAGTTTAATTGAGACATAAGGCATATTTGCATAGCTCATGTCTTTGGCAATTGGCACGTCACTCAAAAGACATTTAGCTGTTTCTGTTTACAAAGCCTCTCTAAATGGGGGCTCACAAAGCATGTTGGACAGAGTATACATATAATCCAGCCTGTTTTAGACTTCCATTGCATCCTAGGGCAAAACACTTCCCACCTCAACCATGGCTGCTACATCAGTCCACCCCGGGTAGCTGTGGCTACAGAGGTAGCTTTCTACCAGCAGTGTGTGACTGTGGAATGAATGAATAATTGAGTACATTTTAAAGTGTTTTATGTGCTAAGAAAAGTGCCTATAACCTGATTGATTATTAATAGCTTTCCATCTATGAAAGTCAATGTGTCTTTAATACTATTGCTGTCTGAACATTAAAAGTCATCTTACTGACCATGCTTATCAAAAAGCTGATGCTCAAAATCTTTAAAGAAGCAACAGTGAAATGTTCCCTAAAACATTTGTTGAATGAATCCATCACAAGAACTGCCCATGATGTTGTCCCATAATGATATATGGCGCCAGTAGGACCAGCACATGCAGCTTGTAAAAGGGCTAAATATGCCCCGCTCATATATTTGCACGAGCGTCTATGTTCCCCACACATGGCACAGGCAAGAGGAGCATTTTAAACCATGCAGCAGGTGTGTAGTGAATAGATGGTTTAGCATTGGTTTGTACTGAAACTATGTACTGTAGGGGTACAATGGACATGGAAAATAGCCAGTTAGTTGCAGGGCTGACACTGAGACATCTTGTATATTAATATAAACTTTTGCATTCATTGGCAATAGAGTACACTCTCTCTCTCTTTGACAGGCGAGACCAGTAACTGCGTTGCCTCTGTGCCCTCCATCGTTTCAGGTGGCAGTGTCTTAGATAGTAGAGCTTGTTAGGTTGGCTTCAATCTTTGCCCCAGTTCATACTGCCATCGTGTGCTTGAGTAAGACACTTCACCCAACTTGCCTATGTATTTGCTAGTGTTGTGGTCGTAGGTGTGGAATGGCTGCCACGCCTCCATCAGTCTGCCTTTAGATGTACCAGAATGTCATTGATGTACAGTACAGTCCAAAAGTTTGGACACACCTTCTCATTCAATGAGTTTCCTTTTTTTCATGACTATTGACATTGTAGATTCACACTGAAGGCATCAAAACTATGAATTAACACATGTGGAAATATGTACTGAACAAAAAAGTGTCAAACAACTGAAAATACGCCTTATATTCTAGTTTCTTCAAAGTAGCACCTTT
>JAVQKC010202610.1:0-16342 GCA_036025475.1 Philypnodon macrostomus | reverse complement strand
TACTCGAGTAAAATTTTTGTAAATCTAGAAAGAGTAAGAGTACTTTTACCACCTCTGTGTGTCATGTAAGAACAGCTTTATGTGAAAAATGTGATGATGTGAAAATTCTGTTCCTTGTGTCTTAACCCTTGAAAATATTATTTACGTTTTTAGTTTATCTTTTAAGTAATATAAAAAATATCAAAATCAGTTTATTATCTTTTGATCTTTTTGCCAGATTACCACAGAATTAAACAAATAATCTGACATTACGCTCAAACAGTTACTCAGGATGTGAGTAATTTTTTCACCAGTACTTTTCTACTCTTACTCAAGCAATTATGTGAATGAGTACTTTTTGCTCATTATTTTGAAGTAACGGTACTCTTACTCTACCCACCTCTGGGCATAAGTAACATTGAGCCCACGTCATAGGAGAAGCAAAAAACTGTCCACAATTTGAACAGACCGTTCCTGATTAGACCTACAAAAATAAATTACCTTTAATTAATCTTTTCCAACAAATTATTTTTCTTTTTTTTGTTTTATTACCTCCACTTGAGTAACTATACTGTTACTTGAGTACGTCCTGGCTAACCAATAATGTATAAAGAAAGGCCTATCACAAAGACCATCCAACCAAGAAAACCACTAAAACTAAACTGGCTCACAAGACAGTTTATATATCTTTTTTCCATTTCTTTTGACCACTTCGAGCTAAGAACTTTGAGCATTTTACGGTAAGAGCATTTTGAATTTATCGTTTTGCATTAATCCCTTTGTGTCACTGACGCCTATTAAGTTACATACACTCACCATTTGATTTAATGACTCTTTAAAACAGCCCAAAGTGCTTTCAAAAGTACAGCGGTTGGTGTCCAGCCACCGTATCAGTTAGTATGGTCTGACATAGAACATTTTGAGTCAGATGTCTATACTCAAACACAGAGCAGAAAAAGGACTGTCAAGATTAAAATGGATTAAATTGAGAATGTTAAATTGTATTTTATTCCTATTTCCAGCTAATTTATCTGTCAGTGGAATAAGAAAATTGCACTTGATCATTTGGCTTGAAATAAGAACAAAAATATATTGAATCCATCAGAATTACATACAAAGAAATCATCTATAGGCTGAAGTAAATGAATCTAGTCCAAACTACTTAAAAAGACGAATATTCTCAATTTAAGCCATTTTAACATATCTTGGTAGTTTTTTGCAGTCCATCTTAACAGTGATCAGGAGCGTAGCATCAGACAGTGCAGCCAGGTCAATTGCATGGGGCCCAGGAGGTGGAGAGGCCCCATAATTAAATGTTTTTTTATAAACAATAGCTTTTAGAGAGTTGAGTTTTCATATCTTCATTTGACTACACATTATTATAATTTTTCAATGCCTAAAATGAAAATCCATATGTTAGTTTACCTTAGTGGACCTACTGATATGTAAAATACAGCTTAATTAGTTTATTTTTTTGCAAAGAGACAAGTAGACTTTTTGGATTATTTATTGAAAGAGATACATTTGCACTGGGCCCCTCTATACTATGTTACGCCACTGGCAGTAATGGTATTATGTTGATGTATAGTGAGCATACCTCATCACAGACATTGGGAGCTAATCAACCCCATGCTGCAGTGTCTGCCCTATATGGCCCCTGATGAAGAGACCGCTGTGAGGTAAGGCTGTGAGGCTGCTATATCATCACTATAGGTATGGACTGGACTGAAATAGATATAGCAATCCTAGCAGATTGGTTTACAATTTACAAGTCAAAACTTTGACTGAATCAAAATGTATCAAAGAGCTAAACCCAGGCTTAACCAAGACTTAACCAGAACAAAATCAGGACTAAAAACCTGACTGGACTAGAATTGAACCAGGGATAAACCAGAAATCAAGAAAATATTGTTCCTTTTATTAAATATTTCATCTGATCACAACCTCTTTAAAGTCTCTGATAGGAAGCACATTTGTGGAAAATCTGTCCGATGGAGACATTACATTATTGTTATACATTTAGTTTCTTGTAATATGAATTATGTGTTGGCTGAAATTGCAAAAACAATAATTCCAATACTGTGATATTCAGGTATCAGAGTTGTATCATTGTAATTTTATTTTTTGGAATATAATGATAAATAAATTATATTTTTTAAATTAAATATAAAATTGAAAAATTGGACAAGTTAACCTTACTTAAACAATTTGGAAACTGATTGAACTTTAACTTAAACTCTGGCTTGAAAGTCATATTTTCTTGTGATATTTTGACTTTTGTATATAATTTTTTTTTTTTTACAGTTACAGTAGCAGGGTACAGCCTGGAAATGGCCAGTTAGGCACAGAGCAGACAGAAAAAAATATATGCTATCTAAATTTACTCAGTGTTTTTAAGGCAATTGGTTTAATAGCTTTTTTTTACAGTGACTCCTTTAAATTGTAGTCTATAAGTTTTTTGTAAAAAATGAAAACAAATTTACCATCTGACCCTGTTCTGTGATGTAAAGTAGGTTGTCTGTAGGTCAGGGGAGGGACTAAAATAAAATAAAAATTATGACAGATTGCCTACTTTACATCATAGAACAGGGTCAGATAAACTCATTGTCATTGTCTCATGTAAGCATCAGAATGTAAAGTACAGGATAGAAGAAGGGGGCTCTTGGGAGAATCTCATTTCCTCCTGGGTACAGTGGTGCGGTGGGAATCGGGTGCTCCATCCTGGGCTGGCTTCATTAGCTTTGAGCTGCGTGCTGTGCAGCTTACCCACGGATCAGGGAAAAGGCACTCCCTTAATCTGGCAATAATCCACCATTTTACTTAGAGAGCGAGAGAGCGCCGGACTAGGGCAAAATTATTTTTTTTAAAAACAAACAAAGCTGGAGTGATGATAATTGCTGGTTATAAAAATGGACAGGTGGCTGAAGAAGCTATATTTTAGATAAAGATTCTGTATGGGCAGTGGTAGCGTATCTATACTCTTTGCTTTTATGAAATATACAAAAAAAACTTCAAAACTTAAATCCCTAATTTTTTAAGTAATGAATGCTTGACTTGCAGAAAGTTTGATATTTTTATTTACAGTGCTATATCTATGGATTTTTCAGGTAAATAAACATGCATCTTAAGATATCAAGTAAGTCTTACAAGTTGTTTTTGAGTAAATTTAACTGAATTACTTTTTAATAAAGTTTACTTTTAAAATTTGAATTATAAATTCAAGTTAAATTTCATGGTGTAGTCCAGGTATTAATCCTGGTTTAGACTGTCCTGATATTGACCTCGTTTAGACTACGTTAAGAAAAAAAAAAAAAGTTACATTCTCATCAGACCCTGCTTAGTCTTGATTCATTGCATAGATCTGTTTTGGTCCTGCTTCAGACCTCTCATTTTAAGCCCCATATTGTCCAATAAAATGTCACTGTATTTGGAGAAGTGGTAATTGATACTGGTACTTGATACTTAATGGGTATTAATTAGGAGAAAAAAATAAAATAAAAAATGGCCCGACCTAGTAATTATTAGTTAAAATGTATGCACATGTAATTTTAAATCAGCAAATAAGCAATTCCATAATTAAAATGCATATAAATAATGTGTATACTATGCAAACTGATCTGCTGAAATGACCAAGCTTAAAAATATATTATAACCAAACAGCAAATTTATAGTTCATATTACAGCTTGTAAAACTCTAGAACCTAAACACTATTCTTCAAAATATGTCAAATAAGCCCTGACTAATTATTTACTATAAAAACCTACACAAATCAGCATATTACATTAGCACATGTTCAAATCTAGCACAGAACTGCGGTCGTTTTTATTTGCCAGGTTTCTGCTGATTATACCATTAAGGGAGAGGTGTTTAATGACCAATTTCATAAAACAGCTCATTGTCTAAATTGTTACGGAACCAAATAGACTGCCCATGCACACCACAAAATACAGTGTGCAGGAATCAAAGTGGTCCAGTGGATGTAATCTATTTCCATTGCTCAGGTTGGTCAGGAAAATGATGCAAACAGAGGTTTTGGCATCGTTTGGCACAGCAAAGTCTCCAAGTATAATTTTATCTGCGTATAGGAATATATAGGATTATTATGGCAAAAAACTACCTACCCTGCCCAAGTACAAAACCTAAACCAGGTCTAAACAAGTACTAAACCAGATCTAAACCATAGTTCTACCACAGTTTAAGAACCACTAGCCTAGTCTACATGCTGAAAAGATGCTCCACTGTTAAAGCGGTTTTTAGTACACACATAAAATACATAATAGGCTTGTGTGTGACTCTGTAATGATCCAATGAATTCAGTACATTTTATACTTTTTTTACCAGGTGTTTACCATTTTACAACAGGCTAGTACATTGGTTCTCAGACGTTGAACACTTTGTATCGCCTTTAAAATGTTGGCCTACAAAGTGCTATGTATTGTGCAATAGGAACCTACTGTTTAAGATGAAAACAGGACAAAATAGGGTATACCAGTGCACTTGGTTAACCAGGTCTAAACAAGAAATTTACCAGGTATAAACTAGGTGTAAACCAGATGAAAAAGTCCGCTTACTACCAGTGACACATGCCCCAGAGTTTGAGAACCACTGCCTCATCGCTTCACCTTCACTTCTAATAGACTCTTAAATCGCCTTTAGCATACACATAAAAACATAACAGGCTACTGGGTAACTTTGTAATGACCCAATGAAACCAGTATATTTTATTCCACATGGTATAATGTAAATTTCTTGGTACATTTATGGACATCAATGGGAACAGTCTAAACCAAGCAAAAAATAAAGCCAAATCTAAATTACATTATCACAAATGCAATCACAATGTCAAATAATGTGAACAAAACTATTACATGGCGTACCTTCAAATTTTGAGTTGGGATGACTTGAATATGTCATGATGAAAATAAGCTTTAAAAAGTATCCAAATTACATCATCACAGTCACACATGTCATATGACACAAACAAATCTATTATATGGTGTAATTTGAGTTGGGATTACTTTGGGATTACAAATTTTTTAAAAGTATCCAAATGATATCATAACTGCTGCAAATGTTAAATAATGCAAATAAAACTATTAAATGGTGTAACTTCAAATTATGAGTTGGCATTACTTAGTAAAAAAAGTAAGAAAAAGTATTGAAATTACATCATCAGAGTCACAAATGTCAAATAACGCGAACAAAATTTTGAGTTGGGATGACATAGGAAAAAAAGTTTAAAAAAGTATTCAAATGATTTCATCACAGTCAAAAATGTCAAATAACACAAGAAAAACTATTAAATGATTTAACTTCAAATTTTGAGTTGGGATGACAGGGAAAAAAATTCAAATAATGCAAACAAAAGTGTTAGATGGTGTAACTTTACATTTTGAGTTGGCATCACTTAGTATTTTAAAGCCATTTTTCCCTAGATTTTTAAAGTAACTTACAAGTAACAGTGCAGTTTATACCAGTGATTTTTTTTTTTTTTTAATATATTTTTACCAGTTTATACCAGTTTATAATTGTATAAGTTCTTGATATCCAGTCAAACAAAGCCATGTATATGTGTATATGTGAGTGTGTTGGTGGGGGTGCGGCGGCCTCACACAGTAAAGCTTTGTGAAACTCGGCCCATGCGCTCCCCGTGAATGGGCTCTTTTTACACTTGTGTAAACCTGGGGGGCGTTTCGGGCTCAAAGCCCCCCCCCTCCCCACCGACCTCTGACCCTCACCTCTGACCTGGGTCGGGAAGTGCTCTCGACTCGCCATGTGCTCACGGCCAACACTGAAACGAGCTGTTGGCCAAATCAAAAAGCTGTGAATTGAAAAGTAAGGTAACAAAAAAAACATCAATTGTCATAGAAAATGCAGACGTCTAAATAAGTAATTGTATGTGAGTTGCTGTTGCATCACATCATAGTTCCCCTACAAACAAGAGCAATCCATACATTCCTGAATGAATTTTATTTAGAATTTTTTTTAGAACTTAGAAAATTTATTGTCCTCATGTTGCTAATAAGTTTTGCTAAATGGCTTGTTGTTGGCAAACCTAAAGCCCACCCACTCACGGCAATACTGCTACGTGATTGGTGTCAATTAGAAGGAAGCAGCGGGAGATGGTTATCTGTGAGTTTGGAAAAGTGCATATCTCACAAGAGTCCCGCTCGCAGCGCAAGGTTAATTTGTTCAACAATGAAAAAAACTTTAGCTTCTTTTTACTCAAGTAATTATTTTGAGTTACTTTACTTCTACTTAGTAACAGTACTTTTCCTTGGATACAGGATTTAAGTATATGTATGATAAGTTATGATAGGTAAGCTATGTTGCTATTTGCAAAAGTAAAAAATCCAAAACAAGATAATGACGCTATACTGTATATACGCACACATATATATAATATAAATACAACCTGCTAATGTTTGTTATATGACATTACAGAAATGCCTATACATGTTCTACATACTGTAATACTCAATTTAATCACTTTTTGTGATAATATTTTACTTTAGCAATAACTGACATTTTTGTAAGCCACTAACTGCTTCTAATTGTTTGTTAAATACATCAGGTAATTATTTTTTTAAATTTGATCAATTGAATTACAGCATTATCCATAACAAAACTTTAAATGTCTAAATTAATTTAAAAAATCATAATAATTAGGTAAACAATATATTGATCAAAACAATCTTGCTTTGTATACTGCAGTTTCCTATGTTTAATAGTACTAGTTCTATAGTTAAGTTTCAACTTTTGCACTATTCCCTATAATCCCTTCTCTACACTGTCCACTGCAGCCTTCAAAGTGTGGTGACCTCTGGCTGACCACTCTTCTTGTTTACTAAAGTGTAGGTTTTTCCACTACAGACTCTCAAAAGAATGAAGAAACCTGCTTTGGTTAATGGATGAAGATGTTGACCTAGGTGTTTATTCTGTTTACTTGTCCAGGTGCGCTCTCATAAGACAAACTCAAGACATCAATACAGCTCTTGTCTGAGATAGAGCCGGAGAATGGACAAACAAGGACCTGTGTGGTCAGTATCAGGTGCCTTGACCTGTCCATACCTTAACTAGAGAATAATGGATGTTACAACATGGGGCTGGAGGGGCTAAAATGGTGAGCTATAAATTATGAACCAATAGATGAGGAGCATAAAAATAATATTACCTACCAAATATTGTATTCACGTGATAAAAGAGGTGAAACCTAAAGGGTGTAAAATATGTATTGTTATTACATTTTTAAAATATCGACTTTTGGACTTTTCAGTCAAAAAGGTGGCCATGGGGCTGTGAATTATGAAGCACAATTTAAAAACATAAACAGTAATTCAAACACCTCACTATTTTTTATTGACCTTGTTGTATGTCGTATAAGGTTGGATAAGTAAAATATACATTGTCATATGCATTTTTTAAATGTCCACTTTTTAAGTCCAATGGTTTCAAAGTAGTGTTTAGAAATGATTAACTCAATCACTACAAAAAAGTAAAAAAAAAAAAAAGGATTTAAAATATTTCAAATGTGATTAAAATATGTACAAATATGAAATATTTGCTTGAGGATTAACTAAGTAATTACATTCAGTAAAGTGAAACAATAAATTGAGTATAGTTTTAAATCTAAAAGTGCATCTATTTTATATATGTTTTATTTTAGAAAACTTCCAAACTTTAGTTTTTAAAGGCTTATTTATTCATAATTCCTATTATTGTGTTATATGCTATATTATGGATTTTGAGGTAATATTAGAGTAGAGATTGAAATGTTGAGTGAAAACATGCCAAATGTAATATGACCTTTTACAATGGACTGGTTTGGAGTTTAATACTGTCTTTATTGTTGTGCAAAGTTAACCATCAACAGCAGAAGTTAGGACAGAGGCCAAGGCAGTGGCACAATGCCGTGGCCTTTAGTTAGATCCTGGACATGAACAATGGTTGATGTAATAAGAGTGTTGGAGTCCTTGTAGTGTGGTGCCTTGACCTGGTCAGATGGACAGAGAAAGGCAGCACACTACAACTGATTTGTCCAGCCATAAGTGGTGATAATAAAAGTGAAGTAGTCCCAAGCCACTTCCTGTTCTGACTAGGGCCATTTTATACAAGCTTTTATACATCATTTTATACAAGCTTTACAAAAAACATTTTTACTTTTGTTTTTGGAGGGCCCCATGTTGTCCAAGTATAGGAGTTAAAGGCAACACCACTGATTTGATACCTGACCAAACAAATCAGCAGGAACAACCCAAGGTGGATTTTTGTGTGCTTCTGCACATGATAAAAACATTTTTGGGCCAATTTTGCCTTCATTGATAGGACAGTAAGCGACTAGAAACCAGGGAGAAGATTGGGGAATGACATTTGCCAAACTGTTGCCGAACGTGAGCCAGATTTGATCTCACTGTAGGCTCAGAATATGGGACACACGCTCTACCGACTGAGCTAAACCGCAGACCCGAGATAACATTTCTTTCGAGTTCTCATTTATGCCTCTCTCGAGTTCCAATTTTTGGTGGTGGTGAAGTTTGAGAACCAGTGGCCTATAGAGGAAGTGTTGCATATTTTAACACTAACAAGAAAAATATATACACTAGTTTTCCCATATGTTTGGATTAGTGTATGCATATTCTACATACAGACCTAGAACATGAAATAATGTAATACAGAGGATGTTTACCACAATTCAGAAACGGTGTCTGTAAATGCCACACTCAACGATAAAGCAGCCTTGAACATCATAGTCTCCTGCCAATCACAACTGTCCCATTACTATTAGTGCCGATTGCTTCTCTGAATATTGCAAAGATATATATTTCTTTTACAGATACTTGCTTCATTGTTCTTCTCAGCCATTGTAAATCTAGATAGCTCCAAAGTTAATGTGTACAGAAACACAGCCACACTTCCTCATCACTTCGTCCTCATCTCTGCAGCAGGCTAACCAATAACAGACCTAGCTACCTCAATCAACCAATAATAGACCAGGTCACTTTGTCAATTATTGGTTGCTTGTTTTTAGGCCTAACAGAGTCCCAGGTTAAAAATATTATACAGGCTTTTTTTGCAGTACGCCTAATTAATAGTGTTCTATTGCAGGGGTTCCCAAAGTGGGGGTTGCAAGGTCTTAACATGGGGTCGCGGGATGCGTTCCATAAATAATATTATATAAGATTATACAAGATTATATATAAATCCTAGTCCTAGTCTGAAAAGCATTTTGTAATGAATCTCCCTAATACGTTTATCTTGCACAGAATATATTGCTTGATTTACTGATTACTTTGTGTGTGACTGCCCCTTTAAATTTTATTACAGTAAATCCACATCGTTTACCTAATGTCTGTGTAATATGTTTCAGGGCAGACCTTACTCAGTAGCCTATATTGATGGGAGATTCATTTACACACACAGGCCAAACTGGACTATCTTTTAGCCCTTTAGCAGGATGGAGGAGATTGTCCAATTGTAATTTTCTTCAGGAGGAAAGACCCCATTAGGCTGCGCTCGGAGACAAGATGGAGAGAATTAAAATAAGAGCAATTGGACGCAAGTGGACAAACCAGTGGTACCTGAACTTGAGAGAGTCTGTCTTCTCAGCTTAAGTGAGATCTGGATATGTTTAAAAGTGGTATAAGTGAAGTCCAAATGCTCCATCTATCCCAATCCCCCTCCCTCAAAGCAACTAACTCTATGTCCTCTTTCACTACATCCATACAACTCTCTTTTGGTCTTCCTCTAGGCCAGTGGTTCTTAAACGGTGGCACATGGACCACTGGTGGTCAAAGTTTTAGTCCTGGTGTTAATCATGTAGTAAGTCCTGGTTTGTTTCGTAAAGGTTAGGTAAAGCATTTTCACATATATTCTGTTTTTGGTCAAATTTCAGTTTTTCAAAATTGTAAGTTGGAAATACCAGATAGTGTATCTCCCTCCTATGTTCCAGTCCAAACCATCTCAATTTGGACACATATCTTTTTCTCTTGTAGTTGGGGCACACCCTAGGCTAGGACTAGCTTGTCGCAGGGTTGACATTGAGACGTTGAGACACATGCTGTAAAGGAATGAGACTTCGGACTCAATTTCACAATGCTTGTTTATCTACTTAAGTGCAAGTTTAAGCAATATAGTTGAGACTGGAGACTTCAGGACCGAGGTGGCAGGTGAGACCAGAGAGCAGCATACATGACACATGCACTGACAGACAACCATAAAATGTCATGTTCATTCATTGAGGGAGATTGCGTATTGGCCAGTCTTAGGATTGAACCCACAACCAAACTTAGATCTTTGACAGGGGGCACACTCTGCCACTGTGCCCAGCAAACAAAAAAGTGCTCATATAAAAATATAATATGAATTTTCTTTCTCTTAATCTAGTTAGGGTTGAAGGTGCTTGGAGTCTTTGGCTTCAGCTATGGGCCTCAGGCGGGGTACACCCTGGACAGTGGCTATCTGTTTACTTGCTATGTTTACTATGTCTTCTGTTATTACTATGGGAATAAGACAAAGTACCAAGAGAGAACATCTTTCTATTAAGCCTCTCTCTTTTAACAGTCTTTTAACCCCACATTGTTTGAGCAAATTTTGTGAAAAGTCAGATGTAGAGACCGACTTTAGTGCAGACAGACTCGGAGGCCCTCCTGGACTTCAGTGGGGTAACTTTCTCATTAATAATGAATCTATTTGAAGCCATTTACAGTGTGAATGTGAGCTGGCCCCTGGTTGAGAAATTGCTTCAGAAGAGTGGGTGATGTGAGAGGAGAGAGCGGTGGCCAGAGATCAATGCTGAGATGTCTGTAATAGTCCGTACAGTCAGACAGAAGAGACCAGGGGATGCTGAGACAGGGATTTAGCAAGAAAGTCTCTCTTTTTTTACTGCATTAAGAGATTGAATCTCCATATACTGTACATTGATCACACGTAGGTAACATTGTTAGGAATACTCTGATGTTATACTAGCATTTCAGTCAGACTAAGACAATATGTCATAACTGTAAATGTGGCTTTATATTTCTTTGACTTTTTCAGCTTTATTGATAGGACAGTAGCCTGAAGACTGGGGAGTGACATTCGGCAAACTGTCGTGAGCCGGATTCAGGTGAGCATTTCAAGTTCTGAATATGGGCTGCACGCTCTACCGACTGAGCTATATGGCGCTTGATAGTTATTTTAATGAGACTAAAATGTTGACTTATGTAGGCTATTTAAATACAATAAATATGGGCTCCGGATCACAACATTATGCCGAATGTCAATCCCCGCTTTTCTCCTCGATTTCCTGTCAGTCTACTGTCCTGTCAACAAAGCCATAAAAGTAACAAATATAAAACAGATAATAATAAATATACTGTATATCTGGAGATGTAATAATAATATGAATTGCTCCATCAATATAGTGTTTTTCATGGCATTCTGAGTGCTATACAATGATAGATTTACTCCCCATTCACACACTGGTGGTGATAAGATACCATTTGTAGCTACAGCTGCCCTGGGGCACACTGTCCAACATAGTAGCCAATCTGCCCCTATGGCCTCTCCGACCAGCACCAAACACCAATCACACAACCGTTCACAGGCAATGTGGTGTCTTGCCCAAGGACACAACGACACTATTCGCTCAGACAGGAACTCGGACCGACAACCCTCTGGTTGCAGAGCACTGTGCCACTGCCAACTCAAATTTTTAAGTTACACAAATGAATCTTTTTGTTCACTTAATTTGTCATTTGAGACTATAACACACTTAACAGATTTTTGTCTAAATAGATTTTTGTATATTAAGCACATTTTGGATTTTTTTTTGTGAGCTAGCTTTCTAGTAAGGTTGAAGTAAGGTGAAACTTGAATTTTACCGTGCACCTATTGAAGACCTAAACATATTTATTGGTAACATTTTAACTGTCATTAATGTAAAAATTAGTTTTTTTGTTTTTTTTTGTCTGTTTACCAGATGGATTTTGGACAGTCCGAGTCTAGCTCCTGTGCAGATGAAAGCCCATTGTGGCCGGGCAGAGGCAGTCAGCTCTGGTCCATAGTGCTGAACCAGTGGAGCGGTGGCAAATGAAACAGTAATCACCTTACAGTGTTTGTGGGGCTTCTGGGAAAAAGGCCTGCTCACGGCGGGACGTCTCCGCGAGCTAATCCTCAGCACATCTTTTTTGCTTCTCAGCCTTCACGCTGCCATCTTGTTTCCTGCACCAGTCGTGTAAACCCAAGGCTGAGGCAAAAAATAACTCAACAATGGAATGGGCTGCTCAATTTTAAAACAGTTCTTGTGTGGTGTTCCCCAGGGGTCTGTATGTGGCCCTATGTTATTTCCTATATACAGTATATAGGCTTACAGTTGGTCAGAAATCATATTGAAATAACTTTCTGTATATGGCTAGGAATCATTAGCCAATTTATTTATTTACAGTGTGGTGAATCCAATCTTTTGTCTTGTGTGGCATTCCCCAGGTGGTCCTATGTTATATCCAGTATCCATGCCTTCACTTGGTCAGATGGTCAGATTTTCTCTTTGTCTACATTGCCTATTCATTCAACATAATGAATCCAAATTTGCAAAAGTGGCTTTGGGACACTGTAATATTGATCTAAACTCAATTAAAACCAACATAGAATAAATAATCTAGACTAACCTCTTCACATGATCTATTTAATATCTATCTTAACAGTTCATTTTTATTTGTACATAATGAAGATCTAAATTCCTCCTTGACACAGTTCCACAGTCACACACTGGTGGTGGTGGTAAGCTACCTCTGGAGCCTCAGCTGCCCTGGAGCAGTCTAATGGAAACATTATTACATAGGCAAGGTGGGTTAAGTGTCTTGCCCAAGGACAACAACCGTATGAACAGATTTGAGTGGGATTCAAACCGCCTCTGGGGTTGCAGATGACATCCCAACAGTCTATAGCCCTATACATTTTAATGGGAGATGGGGGCAGGAGAATGACTGTTGTTAATCTGCAGATTTTGTGTGGTTGGATAGATACAGGGGGGTAATGGCATGGATAAAAATGATCAGAGTGAACATTTTGTAATTTTCCCATATAGTTAATACAGAATTCTGGCCCCTGTGCTCCATCTGAGGGTACGACATTATCATATTCTAGAACCTGAAACCCACACCACTGAGCCAATGACTGACTAACTAACTGAGCCCGCTTTAGTTGATTTAGATCCCGGATGCTCTTCCTGATGCAACCAGCCATATCCTGAACTAAATAATAACTAAATATTCTATTCTATCGCCACTTCTGTAAATAACTCACCAAGAATTTGCTTTTCATTTGATCATTTTAAAGAAGACAGTCTGAACGGTTTCATGTGATGCAGTGTTTTGACTTGTGTGTGTTGGTCTATAGTGAGGTCTGACCTGTTGTGTTGCCCAGGGCACTATAGAGCCCACACTGTGAAGAATCCATCCGAAAGGTGAAGGCAGGAACACTTGACCCACGCTCATCGAGGTGGACTGCCCATGGACGCCGGGATAGGCCAGGAGAATGCAATTATCACCGAGCACAATGGACACAGCATGGAGCGAGTGGAGAATGTATAGAGGACAGAAAGATGTTGTTGATGGTCAAGGAATAGGAATCTTACAGTCAATCTGAATATGTACTTACCTCATTCCGTTGAGTGGAACATTGCATTGTGGAGATTAATTGTAACCGCATATATATATATATACTGTTGTATATTTACAAAGTATATATATATATATATATAGTTCTCTGTATTTAACCCATCCTTCAAAACTGCTGGGTCAATGTGTCAGGAGCAATGGGCAGCCACAGTGCCACACCCAGGGAGTCCTCTCTAGATCTTGAGCCAGGATCTTGGTCAGAAGGAGATAGCTGTAGGATAAGTTAGTGGTCCATATTTTAGATTGATGGGGGGAACCAGAAAACTTTGGAAAAAAAACCCGACCTAGACCTGAGGAGAACAGAGAAACTCCACACAGAAAAGGCCCTGTCCAGCTTGGGAATCTAACTCGCAAGGGGACTGTGCTAACCATTTTATCACCATACCACCAGTCTTCATACATGCACCTATGGAAACTATATTACATATATGGGATCCCATACAAACTTGTGTGATCAAATGTGACTTCAGAAGATACACTACGCTTTTGGAATTAGAACAGCTGAAATAAAAAAATTGTTTCATCTGAAAATATTGGTTGAATTTAGTCAGCACTATACCCATATGCATCTTGCAGTCATGAAGGGGAGCTCACGTTCTCTTTGTTCTACTGTTGTAAGTTGCCTTTAACTGTGTCAGAAAGTGAGGTTCACTCTGGAATACTTGTCTGAGCTGTCATTTTGAAACTCTCTATAAACCCTTCAACGAGTGACTGACTGACCTAAGCGGCACACACATCTTGTAACACACATTGGCCCTGTTCTCCATTCATTTTCATATGGGGCAAACTAAAAACTTGAAATAGGATGTTTTCAGATGGCAGATGTCATTGGTTATTGTTGGTTTATTTGTTAAAAATGACATTTTCAGAGATTTTCTAAAGTGAATTCTTTAAAGTAGTACATTTCTGTAAGGTCTAGTCCAATAAAACACACAAAAAAACAATTGTATTTAGCATTTTGCTCAATGCTAATACACTATGCTAAATGCTGCATCAAATAGCACGGCTAACTGTTGGTACCCTTGCTAATGTTTTAGAACTAGGCTCTGACATTACTTGCCTGTAGCTTGTTTATTCATAATCTGTAATCAAATTCAATCAGTGAAACTTGAAAAAAAAGGAAGCAGAAAGTGAATACTACTCAAGTAAGTTAAATGACCTAATATGTGCTTAATGGGCTGTTGCATTTAATTGCAGGTGATTAAAAAATAATAACTAGCCAAGGTCAAACTGTAAAAAAAATATTTAAAAAAAGACGAGGCAAAACTTTAAAAAATATATATATTTAGTCCTTTAAATTGAGTAATCAAAAATATTTATTTTTGTAACTTCAAAATTTGAGTTGGAATCACTTTTTAAGTCAATTGGTTTCCTAGATCTTTTAAAACTAATCTACAGTATACTTTGCCATATTTGATGGCTAATGTTAACATCTCCATAGCTGGTCTAAATCTTTGCAGTTTCATAGTACTTCCAGGTCTTCCCTTCAATTCACCTCACAACAATCTAAATTCCTCCAGCCTTCTTCGAGCCACCAGTCAGGATCAGTGTTCATCTGATCAAAGCACCAACCTGCTGCTTTTGTACGGCACACTTTTACATTTGGAAGTCAAACCATGGCTTCTACAACAAACTGCCATCTCGTCTCACACCTGTGCCAGTGTGAAGAGCCGATCGGGGCAGTAATTGGCTGGTTTTATGTAGTACCTGCGGCGTCGTACCCTTTCCCTGTCTGTTCATGAGGGGCCAACAATGCGGCCAGCTGCGGAGACCCCCAGCTGGGAGCCCGGGCCATTCACTTCTGAGGACTTTTTGTATTCGGGCTTAAAGAAGTGAAGTGGGAAGTTATTTCTTTGAAGACGCCCCCCTTCTTGAGATTTACTGATCGAAAAAAGGGCTGTAGTCATTTACAGGAATCTACTGGAGAAGTGGTGTTATTTGTATCTCAATATGTGTAGTTTTTTGTATTCGGTCTTGTGGACTCATGGAAAATGACCTGTCAAAGAACTGCTCTAAGTTTGCTTCTCATCCACTCTTGAGTTGAAAATGTTTTAACTGTTGGTGCATCATAAGATACTGTTGTATTTGGACAGAATCACTTATTTTTAATAATATTTTTACGTTGCTATTTTCACTCACTACTCGCGCTGTACACTGTGTAACAAACTGCATGCTTGTAAAACTAGGCCTGTGCTGTCGTCCCCGACAGCAAGGTGTATATCAGTGAAACAGCCCCATACGTCTGCCCCATACGTCTGCCCCTTACGTCTACCCCATACGTCTGCCCCATACGTCTGCCTGCCCCATACGTCTGCTACAACTGTCACCAACGGGCACCTTAATCAGACATTGTGTAATTTCTAAGGATTTTAATATTGTTAACGAGCAATTAAGAGGCCTCGCCCCCAAACCATGACAAACACGGGAAGGGTCTATTTGACTTTGTTGATTTGTCTGGATGTTTGTGAAGAATATTTTTGCCAGATTTTGAAAATTCCCTAAAAATGCATTCTTCTTTCAGTCTATAGGGGGCGCTATAGAGGTAACTGCCATCATATCAGTCAGATGTGTTCAGGGCCGGGGCGTAATTAGGTATTTCAGGTTTGAGCCTAATCGGGCAAAGTATGTGCAAGTTAGAGGCTGTCAAATATACCTGACCTCCCAAATTCAATTCAAAATGGCCGACTTCCTGTTTGTTGTAGGG
>JAVQKC010202602.1:0-10580 GCA_036025475.1 Philypnodon macrostomus | reverse complement strand
TTCAATAAAAAATGGCCGACTTCCTGTTTGTTGTAGGGTGGGGTCATAATAATATTTTATGTTGGGTACACTGTGGAGAATCACTGTACCAAGTTTCATTGCTCTCTGCCAAAGTAAGTTTGTCCAGGGTCCCACAGGGGTTATAAACATGGGGGCGCTATAGTACATTAACTATACAATTGCCCGGATCAATGTGCCAAACTTCACGCGATTTCGTTTATGTTCAGCAGGATTATGGGCTCAATAAAGTGCATCAAAACATTAATTAGTGAATTACTTAATTGTCCTTAATCGAAAATGTACCAAACTCAATCCAGTTCTGCATCTTCATGATATGTACCTGTGTGCAACAGTTGAGTTATTGCGTTCACAGTTTTGGCCAATTTTTAATTAATTACTTAATTAATATTTATCAAAGAAGTACCCAAATCGATACAGTTCGGCGTCTTTATGGTATGCACCTGTGTGCAAATGTTGAAAATGATCCGGCAATTAGTTTTTGAGTTATCGCGTTCACAGCTAGGATCTGCGGACACGGACGAACACCGACGTGATTCCATAATATCGGCGACACGCTGTTTTCGCCGATATAATAAAAATGCTACAAACTCAAAATAACCAAATCCTGCTTCCCCTCCACATGGTCTAGTCCGTGACCTCACCAAGGCTTTAAAAGGTCTCTTGGTCTGAACCATATGGTAGTGCAGGTGAGTATGGTTATGGTAAATTACAAACTAATGTCTAACATTCAATAAAGAAAAACAAAGTTCTAAAAGACATAACGGGACAGAGTGCCTATTCCCACTCTGTCACAATACCCAAACATTGCCTGTCATATAACAGTCATACTATTGTGTTATCAATATAGTAATTGCATCTCAATGTTTATCTAATATTGTGCAGCCCTAACTGAGCATAAACTATATAAGCAGCCTGTGAACACTGGGATGTGACAGGAGTTACCTGTGGTGCACTGCAGGCCATAACAGGGGATGTCCAGCTCAGAGGCCAGGGCCGTAAACACAGACACAGAGCCCTCGATGGGATGCACCAGGAACAAGGGCCGCTCTTGACTCTCGACCAAGTTGACTGGTGTCAATGTGGGGCCCTCAGGATCCACCAACAGACCACTGATGTCAGAGTCCAACACAGAGAGGGCCCCCCCTTTAGTTGCAACAGGCTGCACACCTGCAAAAAAATTCAGGTTCTTTATTCAGACATCTTTTTTCTTTTTTTCTTTTTTAAATCAACGCAGAGGAGGCTGATCGGGCGGTACGACGCACACAATGTCGGGTCTTTACCATCTTTATGGATGACACTAATTATGGCTTCAGACCACGATGCAGGAGGGTCTCCATTTGTAAGTGCATAATTATATATATATATACTCCTGGAGATTTATTATTCTTAAGTCTGAGAATACAGTCCTTAATTTCTTCCCCTGTAATAGGTCGCGTAATCAGATCAGCCTCCTCCCCATTCAATTTGTTAAGATTAATTGAGTTAAGAAATTGCTTAATTTTTTCAGCCTTATTTGGATAATTTTCTCCTTTATATAGTTCTTGATAATATTTGGCAAATGATTTTGCAACATCCTCCGGCTGGCTAGATAGATCCCCAGTAGTTGGACATTTTATCTTACGTACCACTCTGTTTGACTGTAATTTACGAAGCTGAAATGCCAATAATCGGCTTGCCCTATTACCAAATTCGGAATATATCTGATTAGTGAAGCGTAGCTGACCCTCAGCCTTATAGGTTAATAGATTGTTCAATTTTTGTCTGTTTTCCTTCATAATGGTCAATATTTCATCTTTTCGAGATTGTTCATGCTTCTTTTCCAATTCTTTAATCTTATTTTCCAATTCTAATTGTTCTGCAAGCCTCTTCTATTTTAATCTTGATGAAAGTGCAATTATATTGCCCCTGAGCACCACTTTAGCTGCCTCCCATAGGACAGAAGATGTTACATTATCCTTATCATTACATTTAATATAATCAATCAAGCCTTGTCGTATTTCTTGTTGAATAGTATCATTATTCAAAAGAGATACATTGGCTCTCCAATATTTAAATTGTTTATTTGACCCTATCTTTAATTTCATAATTACCGGGGCATGATCTGAAATAGTTATCGCTTCAATATTACACTCCGTAGCTCTATAGCTGATATCAAAAACATGTCTATCCTAGAGTGGCTACAATGTACTTGGGAGAAAAAGGTAAAGTCCCTGTCTTTAGTTTCTTTTTTTTTTTTTTTAAGAAAATACACATACAATGTACATATCCCTGTAAAAAAAGAAAAAAATTAAAGACTTAAAGCTTATAATGCCCACCCGCCAAATCAATTTACATTGGACTATAAAAGAAGATAGCTACCTTCATCATACATACAATAGTAGGATTTAGGAAAATAATAGGCATATATATTTACAGTTATTAATTACATCCACTCATATTGTTTAATCACATTTTTCTTAAATATGTTTTTAAACCTCATTAAAGTTATACAGTCTTTTTGCCCCTGGTCCAAACTATTCCATACATCAACCCCAACAAAAGAAATACAATGTTGTTTAATATTTGTTTTCTAAACATATTGTACCCTCTAAGATCATAAACACTGTCCCTGATCGAAAACAGGCCCTGAATGTGTACTGGCAACAAATTATTCTTTACTTTATACATAAATTGAGCAGTTTTAAAGTCAACTAAATCTTTAAACTTTAATGTTTTTAGATTAACAAAAAATTTATTTGTATATTCAGTTACACCAAAAACATTAACATCCTAAAAATCATTTAGTCTTTGCTAAACACTACATAAACTGTCCAGACTGTAAGTTTTACATAATTGGATATGGGATAAGTGTATATAGTGGACTCTTGCAAGCTATTGTAACACAGGCATTCTACATATATTTAGTCCTTTTATATTTTGTGATCTGGATTCCATATAAGGCTGTGCAATTTTGTAAAAAATCTAAATTGCGTTTTTTTCCCCAACACAATATTGCGATTTTATTATTCAAAAATTCTCTGCATTAACCACAAGCAAAAAACATTGTGATTAATTACAATTTTTGCATGTTGTTCCAACTTAAAAATCGATACAGTTCGGCATCTTTATGGTATGTACCTATGTGCAAATGTTGAAACTGATCTGGCATTTTGTTTTTGATTCATCTCGTTCACAGCTAGGATCTGCGGACGCGGATGGATATGATTACATAATTGTTTCATCTATATAATTATTTAATTGTCATTAATCGTAGAAGTACCAAACTCAATCCAGTTCTGCATCTTCATGATATGTACCTGTGTGCAAAATAAAAATAAAAAAATCAAGCAAAGACTTTTGACAGTTTTGGCCAGTAATTAATTAATTACTTAATATTCATCGTAGAAGCACCCAAATCGATACAGTTTGGCGTCTTTATAAGATATACCTGTGTGCAAATGTTGAAAATGATCCAGCAATTTGTTTTTTAGTTATCGCGTTCACAGTTAGGATCTGCAGACACGAACCGACGTTGTTTTGCCGATATAATTAGCCAGGAGTTTCTTCGTTTCGCCTTGTGTGCTGCCGATGGACGTTTTATGGACGATGGACAACACAAAGTCTGGCTGATAAAGGACAGGTGTGTCGTCTGTGTGCGTCAAAATGGTTAGAGTATAGCTTTTACACACACAATCAGCCAAACATAGAAAACTGATCCAGTATAGGACAAATGTATTTGTTTGTTTTTACATGTTTGGAGTGGTAAATCTTAAGTCCGTCCCTGGAAACAGCTCAGATGGCCCCAGACACATTTTTTACTGTCCCCGGGATGACAGGACACTATTAGTCTCGAGCACTGCTATGACATGTTAAAGATTAAGGACCAAGTCTGTTGCGCGCTCATACAGCCCAAAACGTTTTACTGTCACTAAATGTGACCAATAATCGTGTGCCTCTGCAATTAGGAAATCGTGGTGTTTAAAATCGGGATTATATTGCAAATGCAATTAATCGTTCAGCCCTATTTCCTTATTTTACTTAAAAATGATGATGTCATGACAAAATCCTTTACACACGAGATGAAAAGAAAAGAAGTACCATTGAGTGTGGAGCCCTTGTTGTTGTCCAGCTCACGCAGTTTGTTGATGGTGAGCTGTCTAATGTCTCTCATGGACATGACTATATCATGGTCTCTCTCCAGTGCTTGACGAACCTCCACCCCCATCAGGGAGTCCAGGCCTAGGTCTGCCAGGGATGCCTCAGGGTTCAGGCTGCTCACATCATGCACACCTAAAACATTTACTCCTTTTAGATTAAGAACGTTTGAGTTTTACAGATTCAAGTGTCAGTTTCTGATTTACCTAGAATATGTGCCACGGCTTGCACCAGGTCTTTCTGTCCCTCAGAGTTGCCTTTCAACACTGTGCGCTCTGCCAGCACAAAGCTGGACATGACAGGTTTGCCCAAGCAGAGGAAGAGGTCCAGCACTTCCAAACAGGAGCCGATGCGCTGGGGGAGAGTGCCCCCGATCACTGTGTCATTGTCTCCCATGGTTTCCAGCACCACGCCCACATCCCCTATAGCCCCCCACTGCACGGCCAGCCCGGGCAGACCGTCCAAGTGTCTTTTCTCACACACACGCTCCATGGTAGAGTTGGCAAAGCCGTAGTTGGACTGGCCTGCATTACCTCGACCACAGCTCACAGAGGAGAAGACCACAAAGTGACTGAGCTCTGGACAGGCTTTCCGGGTCACTCTGGTGGGGGCAACAATATAAACCTAGCAAATCCTGTACTCAAAATCAGTCCTGTGTATTACAGGGTAAAATAAGTATTTACCTGTCCAAGTGCAGTGTTCCTTCATATTTAGGTTTGTTGACATCTAGAAACATTTGAGGTGTTAGGTTCTCCAACATGCCATCCTTCAAGACCTAAAAAAAATGTGTACAACTTAATTATATACTATTTTTTTCAGTGTAGCATTTTTTTAATTTTCAAAATGAAAAAAGAGTAAGTGTTCCCATTTGCACTCACACAGTCACTGTATTAGTGGTAGACTCAAGCATGATTAACTATGAGTACTCTCAATCCTCGGGCATATGATATACATTTGTACAGGACATTCATGCTCTCTCCATGTTATGGACATATTTTACTAGTTTGTTTGTCCACAAAATCAATGTTTAGTGTAGGCACTCTTCCACTGGCATTAGTCTACTTGGTGGAGACGTCAAAACATATAACTGTGATTCATCCAGTGAAGACATTCTCTGTCTGTTTACATCACATTTTACTAAAGGCCTGACTCACTTTGAACCTGGACTGAGAAAGCACCAAAGAACACCTTACCTGGTCCAATGTCTTAATGGAAAAACTACAAAAACAAGCTGGTGTAATAGAGTTCAGCAGAGCTGAGTAGTGCCAGTGGAAATGCCCTGTCAGTCTTCTCTCCAGCCACAGTAGACTCAAGTCACATACAAATCATAACAAAAACATATATGAGAGGTACTGAGTTTGCAGAAGCGTTACCATGGCGAGGTGGAAGACTCCTCCCACAGGCCCCATACTGCGGGCCTCACTGATGAGCTCCTCTGCCCCCCTGAGGGTGGACACATCACTGGTGGACACCTGCACCTCCAGGCCCTGAGCTCTCCACTCCTGCACCCGCTTCAGCTGGTATCCTGATAACAGACAGCAACATACAGTCAAATATCTGTCTACAGTTCAACATATTCACTTTCACCTATGATATAGCATTTCTTTATAGCATATAAAGTATTTCATTCAAATTAAATTGACAGTTCTGTCCCAGTATTGATAATAATGGTTGTTTAGCAGCAATTTGGCATGTTTCTCTAAAACATAGACAACGCTACCCAGAAGAGCCCACAGTTTAAGTTTTTGCTTTGTTTGATACTGCCTGTCCACACTGTCTTTCTTATGCAGGTGCAGTAACACATGTGGATGTCAGACATCAGACCTTAAAGACACACACATAAAATCTTTAACACAAATGTACTGTATATAAACCAATGTTTTTCTGTTTGTCATTTTGTAACATTGATTTTTTTTCTAATTACTATTGGGTAATAAAAAAAGCAGTGAAACAGATGACTGTAGTGAGTGTACCATTACGTATGCCAGATCGAGACGTCAGCACCAGTTTGCGGGCTCCTCTCTCTGTGAGCCACTGAGCCAGCTCCAGTCCAAAGCCCCCCAGGCCCCCTGTGATGATGTATGAGTGGGAGGGGGGGCAGAACGTTCGGCAGATGGCGGGGAGAGTCACTATGGGACACTGCTCCTCACGGATCTAAAGTAAAACAAGATACAATTTTTTAAATATATATATATTCTATGAGGTTATTTGTACAAGATAAATTTTATAGACAAATTAAATTTGCCCTACCTGATTTTATGCAAAAAAGTTTGAAAGTTTGAATGATGCGCTCCCTTTTCCCCTTCCTCCCTTTCCCTTATAGGGATACATACATATATATGTACATAGTCTTTAACATTTGACATATATATATATATATATATATATATATTCACACTTATGCATGCTGATCTTTATCTTCTATTATTTAGCTATTTTTATTTCGATTTTAGGCAGCGAAGTTTCCTACTGTGCATATGACAATAAACACTTTGAATCCTTGAATCCTTTCCCAGAATGTATCAGAAAAATAAACCCTGGTCTGGAGAGTTGGCATTTATTTCTTTCCTGTACTGTGGAAGCGTGTGATTGACCCTACTCTCATTTTGTCTGAGATGACCTCTTTTATGTTGTACTTTTAACTGAGTAAATACCTTTGCTCGAATACAACATAAAACTATCAGGTATTGTAGCTTTAAAAATGCAAAAAAGGCCACCATTTTAAAGTGTCCTCACCTTGAGAATGACTTTGCCGATGTGTTTGCCCTGAGCCATGAACCTGAAGGCCTGCTCCACTTGGTCCCTCTCAAACACTGTGGTTTTCAGAGGCTGGACTACACCTTCCAGAATGCCCTCTTGCAGCAGCTGGGACACCTCCTCCCACTCGGGGTTTCCCTCCTCAAACAGGGCGTCCAGCAGGATGCCATGGAATGCCACGTTCTTCAGGAACAAAGCCATGCCTAAAATTATGATTCAGTTAAAATAGAATATAGTTACAGCATTCAGTATTCTGAAGGTTATGCAAAAGTTAGTCATCATGTAAGCTGTACTGAACTCTTTGCTTTTCTACATACTTAGGTGAAGAAACCCCATGTTTAAGCAATAAAATAACAAAAACTAGGGCTGTTAAAAAAAAGAAAAACTATTTGATTCATTTTTTTCAAATTGAGTCAAAAATAATTAATGAAGTGATTAATTTGGCGAGCTATTAAGATTGTTTGATGAGCAATAGTAATCTTGCATTAATGAGTGTTTTGAATATATTTTAAATGGTCTTGAGACTCTCCGTGGTGCAAACAGACACAAGCTCCATGGGGCTTAACAAGCTTCTCAACGAGCGGAGAACGAGGGGCACCGGGCCACTGCTCACTCTCCCTCTGTCTGAAACAGCTCCTCTATGATCAGGCCTCTCTGCTCACTCTCCCTCAAACCAGCACATAAGCCTTGTTATCTCCAGGTTTGTGCAGTAATGTGCAATGGCAGGGAGGCTACAGGTGCTGGTAGCTTCCTGTTTTTTCTGGGTCAAAAAGAACGTGGGAAATTAATTGTGATGAATTTCCTGGAAGATTTGCGATTAATTAATAAAAAACACACGCATTTAAACCACTGAAACGCACACAAAAACTGAATGAACAAGTCTGGTAGAAGCTCTCTGAATAGATTACATGGTGTAGTAGTAGACTACTTCACTACTTTTTCTTTACAACTTTTTACTTATACTCAGCATTATCTGTGGACGACTTCTACTACAATGACTACTACTGAATAGAGTAGACACTCTTCTCCTCTGACACTCCAGGTCATACAAAAACTTGATAGTGTGCTTCCATCATGTAACAGGTAGGAGCCTGTGTACTGACCTAAAGGAGAGTTGTTGGACAGGTCATATTTGCCGATCTCCAGGAAGCGTCCATGACGGGACAGACATCGGACACTGGCCAGGAGCTTCTCTTCAGCCAGAGAGTTCAGCACCACGTTCACGCCTGTAGAATCAACACAGTTGAATTCAAACCTTACATCAGACAGCAGGGGGCGTGTTAGAGCACACCTATGTTTAAGAGGTACTATAGACCAGGGGGAGGGTCAGACCTTTGCCCGCTGTGTGGAGGAGAATGTGCTGCTCAAAGGATGTGTCTCTGGAGTTGGCAAAGTTCTCCTCTGAGAGCAGAGGAAACCTCTGCTGTAAGTAGGCCTTCTTTTCAGCTGAACCTAGAAAAATAAACAGATATTTTAACTTACCAGAAATAATAACTAAAATCATGCTAAAACCAGATGCAAAAATTTAGTTCATAATAGAGATTGATGATCTATGATGATTTTCTTTCCTTTAAAATTAATCAAAACTCAGGGGAGACATACAGGATAGGCCAATAGCCAACCAAAAATGTTGACAAAATATTGATATTGGAATCGGTATTGGTCAAATGTTAAATATTTTGTATTGGAATCAGCCTATAATTTCCATATTGGTGCACCCCCTGTGCAAATTATACTATATGTTTTGACAGACAACTATTTTCAAATAAAACCTGATTCATATGAAAGCCTTGATGTGTCTGCACTGGGGGGACATCCTTACCCACTGTAGTGAAGACTCTGCACTGTTTGCTGAGTGCTATGGCGATGGCTGCCTGGCCGACCCCTCCGGACCCTGAGTGGATCAGAACGGTCTCCCCCTGCCTCAGTCTGCCTCGCACCACCAGAGAGTAGAACGCTGTGGCATATACCACCGGCACTGAGGCAGCCTGCTCCAGTGTCCTGAACACAGTCATACACATTATTCAGTACTGATCAATAATACATTTATTTTATTGTCGTCCCCGACAGCAAGGTGTATATCAGTGAAATGGCCCCATAAGTCTGCTACAACTGTCACCAACGGGCACCTTAATCAGACATTGTGTGATTTCTAAGGGTTTTAATATTGTTAACAAGCAATTAAGAGGCCTCGCATCCAAACCATGAAAAACATGGGAAGGGTCTATTTGACTTTTTTGATTTGTCTGGATGTTTGTGAAGAATGTTTGTGCCAAATTTTGAAAATCCCCTAAAACGACATTCTTCTTTCAGTGTATAGGGGGCACTATAAAGGTAACTGCCATCATATTGGTCAGATGTTTAGGTGAGCCTAATCGGGCAAAGTATGTGCAAGTTAGAGGCTGTCAAATATACCTGACCTCCCAATTTCAATTCAAAATGGCCAACTTCCTGTTTGTTGTAGGGCGGGGTCATAATAATATTTTATGTTGAGTACACTGTGGAGAATCACTGTACCTAGTTTCATTGCTCTCCGCCAATGTAAGTGTGTCCAGGGTCCCATAGGGCTCGTAAACATGGGGGCGCTATAGAGGCATTCTTTTCTTTTGGTATATTTGTCACATCCATAAACTACATCGTTTAATTAAATTTACTTCATGAATGAATACATGATCAATTAAAGGATTCCGTTTCAAAAAATTATATATTGTAGAATAGTAAAATGTCTCGCTTTTCATCTCTCTTAAAAAAACAAGCTATCAACCTGTCAATTGAACCCATTTTATGATGTAGACAACCTTGCTGAAACTTCGGCATGATAAGTGTAGCATTTGTACAAACAGAATTTCTAACAGACAAGAAACTAGATCCATAGTTTTGCTAAATTAACGCTAGATGTTTTTGAAACAGGCTAACTAGCTAAATGTGGAAATATACGCTTATAATCATTTTAGATTTTTGTGAACCAGTACGTGATAAAAAGAATTCGTAAAATGAAGATTAAAAGCTGAATTGTTTGGCTGTACCTGATCCGTATTTGACGTCGTGTGAATGTAGGCGTACGTTGTGTCTGGTGTTGAGCAGTTTGACCAAAGATCCGCAGGTCACATAATTTAAGTCCGAGTCTCTTCCTTCACAATTGTTCCATAAAAGTAGAAAAAGCACAGATTTAACAAAAACACGGACGTATTTCAGCAGCTCCATCTTCTCCTGTTCGTCTCTGTATCATTTTTCCAAAGACACACACCACATTCAAACAAGAGCGGGCTTGAGCCAATCACAGCCTGACAAGTCCGACAACACGGAAGTATATGGCGGGACCTGATTGGTCCAGGAGGAATTCTTTTAGAAATACAGGAAGTACGTTTAAATTATTATTAATTATTTGCCATATTAATCATGAATACATTTGAGTGTTTTTGAGTAATTTAGTAAGTATTATGTGTGTTTTAGATAGTTTAGTAGTTTAGGTTTTCATTATAGTCACTAACACTAGATGGTGCAATAGTAGATGATAGCAGACGATAGCCTATAACCAGTTATGTGAGACCATTCGATCAAAACATTCCTAAATTTATTGTACTCATATACACATTTTAGAAAGTAATTGACTTATAAAGGAATAGTAGTAGTAATATATATATATATATATATATATATATATATAT
>JAVQKC010202598.1:0-21609 GCA_036025475.1 Philypnodon macrostomus | reverse complement strand
CAATGTGGGTTAAGTGTCTTGCCCAGGGACACAACGACAGTATGCGCTCGGACGGGGGCTCGAACCACCAACCCTCTGGTCGAGGGGCGAGCGCCTACCCCACTGCACCACTGCCGCTCACTGGATATTGATTCACTTTAATACAACATCATCTAGGGTTTAAAAAATTGTATCTGAAAATACCAGAAAATCAGAGATTTTTAAAATTATCTGTTCACCTAAAGTGGCCTCTGAGTGTTGATGCCACTATTATAGCTAGTTGTTTGATTTGATTAAATTAGACCAGTTTTATTGATGTAGAGAAAATTATTTAATTTTAGATCATCAACTAAGACCTCACTGACCACTATCAACATGTTAAAAATCCTGCGGTGTCCCAAGCCCGGGTAAATAAAGAGGATTTTGTCAGGAAGGGTAGCCAGCGAAAACCTATGCTGTGTTGTCAATGCTTAAACTAAAGATTACACCTATGTGCCTTTTTTTTAATAGTGAATGCCATTTATTGTTGGTATTGTGGAATCCTAATGAAATCTTTACTTAACCAAGATACCACTAACATGACCATTAACCCCTCTGCATGCATGTGTGTCTTGATTTCACAGAGAGGGACTACACCAGTTTATGTGAGAAGCAGCCCATCGGACGGCTGTTATTCCGTCAGTACTGTGACACCAGGCCAGAGCTCAAACGCTGCATTGAGTTTATGGACGCTGTGGTGAGTTTATCCATGGTCTATTTCACACTATTTCCTGACACTGGTAATAATATTTGTCTGTCCTGGCTTGTCTCTCATTTTCATCTTTCTCACGGGAACCTCCTAAACCCAGTCCTACAAAATGAGGCGAATATACATAGACACTTTTTGAGCATTTTACACTAACTATGTATGCAATGAATGTAATGAAAATACACTTAACATATTAAGTGTACAATCTGTAAAATAACAGCACACTTTAAATTTGTAGCAACATTTCGCAAATAATTCAAGACGATTGCTTCCTTTTCCATGCAGTTTCCAATATAAAATTATGACTGAGTGATTGAGGTTGCAAATGAGCAAAGAACCATTAATTTTAAAATACCAGCTATTTTGTATAGAACACTTTTGCAACCCATTAGATTTTGTTTTTACAGTGTCCCCACTTCTCGGGTTGTAGTTGCGACTTGGTCTTATGCCTGGTCTTCTTGGCAGCGGCGCAGGAACAGTGGGTGGGGTGACTGTTGGGGGTGATTAGAAACTTAGACAAGCTGTCAAAGATTGGACCCCTCCCAGTGCGCTTCCATGAGGTCAAGCCCACGTCAGAGGCAGGTCCCCTGGGTGAGCAGGCAAACACAGGCCCAGGCTTGTGTCTCGGCCCCTGGAGGTATGCGAGAAAGGAAAACAGGGGGATCATGCTTATTTAATGAGAACATAGCAACATTAGTCTTTCTCAAGGTAAGCAGACAAGTCAGGAGGGGGTACATGGTCCACTGACTGACAAGCACCTTTCAGTGTCGGGCAGCTAGCTCCCCCGAAAACTACATATATCTTGAAGCACGCAAGCCAGGTACAAGTAATTATAAGGGTGAAATATAGGCCTCGTCTAACAAAGTAACATTTATTATCTAGAGAAATTAGTTGCCCTTTTGGACTGATGTGTGCAGACTTTTTACCATGTTCTTGAGAAATTGGATGTCACACTACTCTCCTCCATCTTGTTCTACTTTCTTTTCTCGTTTTTTGGGGCTAGTGTTTGTGACTATGACATCTGTTTGGTGTCTTTACTATGACTTAATGCTATACTTACCCCCCCCCCCCCAACAGGCCATGTACCAACTAGCCCCCGATGAGAAGAGGAGGGACTGTGGACTGAATGTTTTAGACACATACTTTAATAATGGGGTAAGACACCAGATGTATTTTTGTAGCTAAACCAGTAATGCCAAAATATGTTGTGACAGTAGTTTTTTGAATAAATAATATGCATCGAGTATTTTTTGGAAAGGCTGTTCAGTTTGCTTTCACACCTCCATTGTGGTTTCCTTAGTCTGAATGTCAAGTCATGGGTCACATTTCAAATTAGCTGTGGTTTGGTCTCGTTACCATTTATTTTTAGATGAATTATAAAAAATCTTGTGACCAAAAAATAAAAATAGTTAGATAGATTTTTGAAAGATAAGATAAGACAAAATACACCAAAAATATATGCAGTCAGTTTCAAAGAGGTACATAGTTCTCAAAGGTGCTGCTATATCACCTACCACTAGCCTTCAAGCTAAATCTGAACTCCATACCAAACCAAAAGAGCACACACACACTGTAGTTTCTTCTGTTTTAGCAATAGCCCCTTCTAAACCTATTTGCTAAATTATATACTGTTTTTTACCTGTTAGTCTGCAGCCCATTTGCCCGACATACCGCAGGATGTAGTCGCTGCGTGCCGGGAGAGATTGGAGCAGAGTCCTTGTAAGGAGCTCTTCAATGACTGCAACAAGTAAGTCTGCCGCCTTCTCAGCTTCACCTAGCTAGATTTTCCAATCAGTCCTACTCTGAACCCATTAATAAAAGCTGGTTGTTTTTAAGTGTCAGGATGGTAATTTCAGCATTTCAAACATTCATTGAAAAATGAATACATTTTTGTCATGTGCCCTTGAGCATCATTTACAGTTAACAATATTGTCTCATGCTGTTGAGAAGCTGTCTTATTGTCCGATGAGGAATGATATTCCACTGATCTTGAAGGGCTGCCCACAAGGTATTCTTGCATTGTAAAAGCATTTATGTAATTGGTATACATTAATAAACCTATCAAAGTACTAAGGACCTCTATGACCTAAATGGTGCTTGCGTCCACATTCAGGGTCCTGGTGCTCCATAGACAGTGTGTGATTGTGGACGCTGTCACTAGTGATGATGATGAGGCAGCTGGCACCTGGAGTTTTTGGGCCAATGAAAAAGACCATTGGGCAGAGGGTGCATCCGGACGGCTGGCACTAGAACAACAGTCACCTCAGTGTCGGTCCTACGCTCTCATAGAGACACACAGTTTTACAAATACACTCACACTTCTGCAGGTGTTTCTGCTTCCTGTTCCGAGAGAGCCAGGAGAAGCAAACAGACCAGGGATTATTGCTGCAAATGTTCTTCTCGTTGCACAGGCAACACTTGCATTCACACAAGTCAACTTTTAATAGTTTATTTCACACTATATTGTAAATGCATTCAGTGGATTACAATATTTTTTGGTGTATATTGCCTTTCTGTACACCCATAGGATCTTAACATCAGTCCATTATTTAGTCACTCTCCAGCCACACATGCCCTGAAGCAAACTGACTGAGGTGTGGAAACCATACAGCACTTGCAGTTTGTCTGACCACCACTAAATACACAAGGACAATCGCATTCACACCAGTATCACACAAACTGGAGGTGTAAGATTGCAAGGAAGCAGAAATTGAGTCCCCAACCTTTTAGGTACTTACTGGGCAGTCAAAGAGTAATGTAGTGCATAGTCAAAGAACCGCATATTCTCCATTTGCTTTTATATTATTTGCAAAATAAACATCTTTAGTATTTTGTAATCCATACTACAGATGTAGATACACAATCTGGATCTCATCAGTCCTGGTAAAATCTTGTATCCACACATGTACAAGACTTGTCCAGCTCCTGATTCACCAGAGCTTTCCCCAGAGAAAAGTGGAATCTGTGAGGAATTCCGGAGAAATGGGAAAGATGACTGGGAAAACACTCGGACATGTTCTCATACGGCTCTCTTGTTTTTACTACATGTAGAGCTGATCCTACAGTTTCTGGAAATGATTAAACAATAACAGACAGTTTATTGTGAAAAGAGCAGGTACAGTGTACGACTTGTCTTGAAAGTGGGTAGTTTTTGGAGAATTTATGACCTCACTTTTTAGGCCTTAACTATAGTAGGTGTGGTCAATTTCACATTACAACATAACATTAGCATTTCCTTGTTGTGTGAAAAAGAAATACAGAATACATCACAAACGTACTAAAAAATGGTAATACCGTTTATCAAGTTAAAACTTCTCGAACAATCAGGCTGATACAGATATTCCAATTACCAGTTTGGTAATCAAATGGTTATCAATTATAATTCAACTCCATATTACTACATACTTATGGGTGTCCTGGGAGACCTCAGATTGACAGGCAGAGCACGCTCTTTTTTTGCCAATGACAAGTCAGCAGTCATGCCAGGGCACACAAGAAAAAGTACAAAAATAGTCATCACTTCCACTATCCCCATTATTTATAATACACTGTAATATTTAGATTTTTTTGAGAACGTCCTATTCCGATGCATGATTATTTTTTTTTGACCCATGGACAATTTCTTCCTTTTTTGCGGGGAAACCTTTAGGAAAAGCCTGGTGCTCCATGTGAAGGCCTGGGTTTGGCACAGTCACTCCAATGTATTCACTCAGTTTTCTCCTGCTGCAGTGGAACATGGTTATGTCATAGTGTAGCCAGTGTAACAGAAGTTTTTATATAATTTAACTAAGACACCAGTGGATTTCTGTTCATGCTTGCATCATCACACAAAAATTACACTGTTGCCAGATTTATTTTACTCCCAGTGAAGTCTAAGCCCCGATGTCCAAATAGCCACCCCTGGTTGACTTCAAATGTTGTGAAGTCTGGAGAAAACGTAATATTCGACTAGATAACAGAAAGTCAAGCTCCTTTAATAAGGCTGAGGTGAATCAGTTGTGGTGTTTGCTGATGATACACAATAAAATAAAACAGAAGAATCATATATTGTGGGATTATTGAAATAATACAATGCAAGATTCCATATAAAAACAAAGCCTAATTTAATTTAGCAAAATTATTAACAAAGAGAAAGCTATAAATCTAAAAACTCTGTGCTCCCTCAAAACTGCTGTACATAAAGTAAACTAACAAAGCATGACTAAACTATTAAAGACAAATTTGCACCAGAAAAATCCCAGTACGTACATTTTCAGTCCATGAATTTGCTCTTCTTGGAATA
The DNA here is from genome assembly GCA_036025475.1 of Philypnodon macrostomus. NCBI lineage: Eukaryota > Metazoa > Chordata > Actinopteri > Gobiiformes > Eleotridae > Philypnodon > Philypnodon macrostomus. The sequence continues at coordinate 16,600 of JAVQKC010202598.1, read as the reverse complement.
TTAATAACTCAGTATCGCCATCAAGAGGACAGTGTTGCATGGCGTGCTTTTAAATGTATTAAGCGTGGTAGAGGTTGCTACAGATTGTTCCAACTGTCAAGATGGGCAAATGTTTTGGCAGCCTTAGCCTTTATTAAAAATAGTTACACTACCATCTGTTGAAGGTGGCAATAATAATCCCACATTAATACATTATCCAGACCCACTGTGACGCATGTTATAATTTTAGTCTTTTTTTTTGTACACAACAGCGAGGTGCCCCTTTGTGGAAACTCAACTTCCAAATGTTTTGCCAAGAACAGCCACTCCACAGCTCTCGTTGACCACAGCGTTCCTCATACTCACCAGTGATGAAGTCATGTTAAAAAACGGTCAAAGGGAAAACTCTTCTCCAAATATGAACTTGGTCCGGGGCACTCGTGAGTTTGGGTGGTAGAGCAGGATGGTTTTCAGTCATGTACTGTGGCTTTGGCAGTTTACAGTGTGATCTCACTCACAGCAACAGAGAATGAGGAGGAGGAGAGGGCCATTTTGCTGCAGTGAGTTTGTAACTAGCTACTAAGAATGGTTTTAAGTTCAAATCCAGGTGCCTGGTTAACATCAAGAGAAGAGCCTCAAAGACTATTGAAAATGTATTTAAAACACTCATTGATGCAAGTGTACTTCTTCATCAACCAATGTTAATAGCTTGTACAGACGTAATAAACAACTCAGGAGTCACTCAAGCCTTCTCTGGTCATTCACAGCTCAGGCAGAGAAAACAACTAACAACTTATAATATAAAATAACAACCACAGTGTCAGAAGATCTGATTTATAAGCTTAACCAGCAGTTTTTAATTGCAACAGAACGACTACTTGTAGAGCAGAAACCAGGCAAACATCTGATGATTTGTCTGTGCCTCGAGTGTTTACCCCGTTGAAAAACTGCACCAATAATGTATTTCGTTTTATTCCTTGTCTCCTCTTCATAGACACTTTGAAAACCGTATTTCTTTTGCAGATAGTCACTTCAGGGTTCCCCTCAACCATTGTACAACTAGTTAGCACCAGCGCATGAATGAATGAATGATTAAATGAAAGCTTGTTAATTGGGCCAATAGTTTATTTTATTACCGTTCTTTTTGGGTTTTTTGCATAAAGGTTTGTATTAATGTCTTAAAGGGAATAACGTTTTTATTAAATATAACAAAAAATTAAGAACTAAACGTCTCCTATTCCACTTGGGCCAAATTATTTCCTTCACATGTGGATCATCAGCAACAATTACAAATGGATACAATTTTTTTTAAAGAATTTCTTACTCTTCAAAATAAGGCCAGCAAAATACATTCCACTCAAAAGGATAGTTATGCAAGAAATGATTAGTCTTAGTGGATTTTATATCGATGAGATTCAAGGGCTGCTTTGTTAAATGGATAGAGCAGTTAGACTTGATCCAGTAGTGTCCTGGTTCAAGTCTAGGTCTTAGCAGGATATTTTTTACTATCGCTAAATGGGCAAAGTTGAGCTGATCTTGTTTAGCTACTGTGATCACTACAAGTACAAATACAAACATATAAACGTACAAAACCTTTTAAGTTTTCAAATTGTTCCGCAGGGCTGTGGAATTAATCACATTTCATGGCATCACAATTACAAAAACAAAATAATTGAGGATATACAAGTAATTAAGCCTACATTAATTGTGAATTGTGTCATACAGCTGAGGCTCTAAACAAACCTAATGGCCTGAGCTAATGTTAAAAAGCTATATTAAATTTTCAGCTAAAACATTCTTCAGAAAAATGTATAAATAAAAATGTATAACCCCCCAAAAAATGTATTTGTCATTCTTTTCAAAAATTAAGCCTCCCTGTTGGTCAGTACTTGTTTTGGCACGTAGTTCATGTTATCTTGCTACCTATGTGTTAAAGAGGACCTGATGTTTAAGTCAAACAGTGTGATGTGGTCAGTTCAGTGGAGTTGCGTTTTAACAACTCCTGAAGGAATGATGGAAAGATGATCCACAGACGGTGACCTGTTGTAGCCTCTCTCCCCTCTGTAACCTTTTCAGAGTTTTAAAGTGAATATTCTGAACTCGTAAAACCATAGGGGAGAATGTGTCTGGGTTAGGATAAAAGGAGTGAGAAGTTCAAAGACATTGCTGATTTTTCAAACTGGATTTTTGAAATTTTCTTACATTGTTTTGGCAACATTAGTTTATGTACAAGTATGCAACTGTTTTATTTGTGAGATAGGTAGGTGGAGTTTAGTTGTGTTTTTGTGTGTGTTTTGTTTTTTCTTGTGCCATGTCTTTGTTGTTAATGGTAACTAAAAAAGATTTTATATGTGTGTGTGTATGTATATGTGTATATATGTGTATATATGTGTTAAAATGTACAAAAAAATCATGACATTAGGGTATTAACAGTTGAACCTATTAATAATAATTCATAAATCTTTTTTTCACCCAAAAGTATGATATCCCTAATATTTTGACAATATTATGATTTCACAATTGCAGATCCGCATCCCCGAAGTGGCCCATGTCATTAAAATGTGTATTCTTACTCCAGATTTCTCTTAGTACTTTGGTTTTCTTTGTCCAAAATCATGCATAAATGTACAATACATTTCCCCCAGTGAATAAATGTGAGTGATTGTTTCAAAGTGGCAGCCCTGCAACTAACTGGCATGTGCACCCATAATTACTGGGTTAGGCTACAGTAATTTTGCCCACCACCCCTATCAGGAATCAGGAAGTAGTTGATTGAATTAAAATAATTAATTTAAAAGTGATTTTGACCACAATTTAGATTTGGAATCAGATTTTAAAGACACTCACGACTGCTCTTCCCTTTTTTTGCCTCCTCCAGAATAGTTCGTGATTATCTGAGTGGAACTCCATTTTCCTCTTACCAGGAGTCCATGTACTTCTCTCGCTTCCTGCAGTGGAAATGGTTGGAGAGGTAAGGCACATTATACACTCGATACAGCAACATTTAAACCATTCATTTTGGGTTGGGTGGAAATATAGTCCAGGATTTTTATTGTTTATGTTAATGCAGTAGTTCTCAAACAATGGTCCTGATTTAGTATAATTTAATTTAAATTTTAGTCCTGTGTATGCACAGTTTAGACCTGGCTTAGGCCCGGGTCTGTCCTGGTTTTGTCTTGGTTATATTGATATTTTAGACTTGGTTTCGTCTTTGTTTTGTCATGATTTAGTAATGCATTTTATGAATTACTTTCAGGTTTAGACCTATCTTAATCCAGATTTGAGTCCAATAAAATGTTGCTTGTTAAACCAAATATTATGAAGTTGTACTAGTATTAAGGCCCTCTGATGTATAAAAATTAATAATACATACAGAAAGACTAGTAAAGTACAGTAGCTCTACCATTCAGTGATTCCATTAGTGTTCAATAATTTATCATTCTTTGCGTGATGGCTGGTGACTGAAGCCGGGTGAAAACCAGAGTCATCAAGGTGGATTAATAATATATGAAGGCATTAGTCCGTCTGCACCGTCACATACACTCAGACTGACACAGTCTAATCAGTTATTTTATGTCTTTTACTGTTCTCTTGTCTAATGTTTTCCATCTTTCTTTGTCTTTCCTTTATTCCCACAGGCAACCAGTAACCAAAAATACCTTCAGACATTATAGAGTACTAGGAAAAGGTGGCTTTGGCGAGGTGAGTGTCATTTTTTTGTTGCCGCTGTTGCATGTCTGTTTAGGTATGGTGTAGATTGGGTATACATTTAGGTTAATCCAGGCTGAAACCTGGTTTAGATTTAGTTCACACTGTATTGAGACCTGGTTTAGACCTGAGTTAGACATTACATACATTAAAACCTGGTTTTGTCCCCATTTAGTAATGCGCTTTTTTAAATTAATGCCCACCTTATTCCTAGGTTTAGAGCTTGGTTAGTCCAAATTTTAGTCCACCCTCGATAATGAGTGTCATTTCGATTTACATTACAGACTGAAATAACCTTGATGATTAGCTGTAGTGTTTTTAGTTTTTTATGGGCAGTACTGAGCTAACGTTATGTTTGGACACGAGGCTCTGGTCTGAATGATTGAAGTTCGTACCAGTGACCTTTAACAGTTAGTTAACAGCCAGTTAGTCGACAGTTGAAGAGATCTGTGGGTGACATAGTCCCTTCCATTCGTTTAACTTTGGGTTTTATGGTGTTCTTCAAGAGAGCATGTGTGTTTGATCATGTTTCCTCGCTGCTTGTTTTCCAGGTCTGTGCCTGCCAAGTACGTGCCACCGGTAAGATGTACGCCTGTAAAAAGTTGGAAAAGAAACGAGTGAAGAAAAGAAAAGGTGAAGCAATGGCACTAAACGAAAAACGAATTTTAGAAAAAGTTAACAGTAGTTTTGTAGTAAGTACAATCTTTTCTTATTCATTCTTTCAATTGTTTTGTTTTTGTGCAAATTATATACTGACCAGGCATAACATTATGACCACTGAGTGGGTGGGATGTATTAGGCAGGAAATGAACATTTTGTACTGAAAGTTAATTTGTTAGAAGTGATTTTGACATGGGCTCATTTGTGATAATTATACAATTGGGTCATCTCTAAAACTGCAGCCCTTGTGGGGTGTTCCCAGTCTGCAGTGGTCAGTATCTATCAAAAGTGTCCAAAGAAGTAACAGCAACCAAGGCTCACTGATGCTCTTGTGATCTGATCCAACAGATGCATAATAGACAGGTGGTCACAACATTATGCCTAATCGATGTATTTATAAAAGCTATTGATGTTGAATATTGCAAATCAAACTGAACATGTTTGCAGAGACTGCCCATACACTGTTAATGTATTTGTTCAGTGATGTCTGGTTGTGGGCAAACCTAGGTCCCTCAATACACTGCCCTCGAATGCCCCTGAAAACTGTAAGCAATAAGTCACATGAATTAAAAATGACAGAAGGTATTATTTATCCTTTGCAAACATGTCTGTTTGATTTAGTGTTCTGAATGATCTAATGCCACACTTAAAAGAACATTTGAATACGAAACACCTTTTATACACCACAAAGTATTTTACCTCAACAAAAATAGATGATTTTCTTGCTAGTCATTCCAGCGCTTAAGTTTTGTTGGCTATTGTACTAGTTACGGCATTTGTTCTTATTTTATTCTACCTCAGGCCTGTGCCACTGCAAACATAGTGAAGTCTATATGTTTCCATTGAGTCCAACTGTCTCAGGTGCACTCACAGGAAAAGAAAACTTAGTCTTGGCCGAGTGTTGTTTTTCTTTAAAGAAAATGTTGACCCAGTACCAGGACATTACAGGGAATTACAGCTTCATCACTGATGTTGAAGCTAAGAGAGGAGCTTTAGATGTGTGAGTTTCTGCTCTGTTTGCTGTGTGTATGTTGTGTACAGTAGTTTGTGTACATAGTTGGCCATTTGACTGTGCTACGCTGCCATATTGATTTATAACATGGTGCCCTCGCCTGTAAGAGAGAAAGCGGAGGCTAGTATGACTGTATAAAGGTGGTTGGATTAGCTGTTTTGAGCTGCTGTACGTCCTGTCCTTGTTTTGAGTGACTCACGGCTAGCACATGTGTAGGGGCATATATGTATATTTGACACACGCGAACGTAGGGGTGGTCAATATGGTAAAAAAACAAACATTTATCCAAGATCACAATTTTTTTTTGTTGACTTTGTATTTTTTGTCTTACACAGAACATTACTGCTATCAGTGTCTTTATAAGACCATTTTTAACTACAAATTTAATGCACATCCAATGTTCATCATAATACTTAATACCATTTTTTAAAATTATATGAACATGGTATTTTTTACAGTAAAAGTGATAGCAGAGCATATATGAATGCACTTTAGCACAATTCAACAATCTTCCCAGATTAGCAGATTTTCATAACCAATCTTTTATCACCATACCCCACTCAGATGCAAAATGGACTACCTTTGTACCTGGGACTGTCTACTCTTCACCTGAGATTGGCAGTACATGGCGATTTTTCTGTGTGTGTTGAATTGTATGTGCGTGTGTGTGTGTGTTGAATTGTGTGTGTTGTATTGTATGTGTGCATTGTATTGTGTGCTGCAGGCAGAACTGATGACTCTTCATGTGCCTCTCTACCTACGAGTGCAGCTCTGTCGCCTAGCAACACTGACCAAACAGCAGCGGTAGGAGAAGAGTCAAGAGCTCTCTCAAACCCTCATCCCTCTCTCTCACTATTCGGACGCACATTTTTGTTCATGCATACTGTTAGTCGGGGCGGGCGCGCTGTTGGCTAATGTTTTCACTGATATCACTTCTTTGTGCTGCTGTAGATGCTCTGTACTGTATTGTGGTAATGATAAAGAGGGCAAAGCAACTCAGGTTTCACATCTCAGGCCCCGGAGATGGTAGCCTCTTCAACTTTTTGCAGTTTACAAATGAAAAATCATAATGTATAGTATTTAAAATCAATTAAAATCTAGTCACGTCTGATTCCAGATAGAAAAAAATCAATAGTGTTCATATAACCCAATATGATAACTGCAGTCACCTCAAATGGCTTTATTGAAATAGAAGGCAAACTGTACAAGACCCCTGCCCTTAGACCTCTCCCAAAAACATCAGGGAGCGCTGTGGAAAATTGGTCCACTCCTGGGTCGGACAGGCTGAGCAATATGCGTTCATGATCTAAAATATGTATGTAAAATCATTTAAAACTGCTGCTAATAATAATAATAATAATAATAATAATAATAATAATAATAATATACCATATTCTCTGATGTTTGGTTGTTTCTTTTAGGGTTGTGCAAATCTCTCTATCTAAACTTACCCTCCCATCTAGGGGTGGGCGAATCATGATATGAAGTTATGAGAATCTGTTTAATCATGTTTGTATAGATAAAGCAATTTATAATATGCTATTATGTACACTGGATGGTTTGGATGTACGCTGAATTTGTAGTTTCTGAAGACACTGATGGCGGTAGTTTACAGCGTAAGACAAAAAACAATATAGTCAACTAAAATTGTGATCTTAATAATATTGTGATATTATATTTTTACCCCTACTCCCATCTCCTTAGGTCCTACTCTAGCCCAGTGCTTGTAACTTCTCTACATGTCCAAATCTGGCTTTATTCTTCTGTCTATACAACCAATTAAACGCTCCACATAGAAGCAATTTGAACGTTAAACCCTTACAATCACCAAAATATTTTTCCAGTACGTTTACTTTTTTTTTGCTTAATATTTTGCCAGATTAATTAAAATGAACCTCCTGTAGCAGCAGTTGGTTGGTTAAGTTGGCCTCTAGATGAATCCTGGTCTGTACTTGTATATATTTTCACTGTTTACATAAGTATATACAGAACATGAGCATGCTGTTCTCTTGGGTCCTGAGCATTTTCCCATCTCTTCTTGTGGTGTGTCATGACTTCATAGTGGGAAGCAGATGGGATTTTTCCTGCAGCCACATCCTGCTTTATCCGCACACAACACTGTACCCGACAAGTCACTGACCCACCGGGTACAAGAGCAGGGGGCTAGTGGGAATGATACAAAGATGAAGGGGTCAGGGGTACAAATGATGTTGTTTTGTTCCTTGAAAGAGGCCGTATTATGATAACTTGACTTTTGTTGGCGTTCTTTCCTTGTCAAAAACATTCCCGGAGTTGTACGCATGTTGAAATAATCCTCTATGCTGATGCGCTGACTTTCTCAAGAGCTGAAACACTGGGGTGAAGAAAACCCCACTTACTTACTACTACTTTTCATTGTTTGTGTTGGATGTAGTCATGAAGTGGGTGGGTCCAGCAAGGGGAAAGAGGGGCTTAAAGGGATCATTCACCCAACATGTACCCAAAACTGATTGAAAAATGTTTTATGCTTGACCTTAATGGCAGTGTTTTTGCAGATGTATCTAAGCCAAATAAAACATGCTGTGGTTACTGTCTCTCACCACTTATTTTCCCATGTTTTTTTCCTCATACCTGACTTCTTGCCACCTCTTCCCGCTCTGCCCTCTTGTTCTAGGTTAGTCTAGCCTATGCCTACGAGACCAAGGATGCGCTGTGCCTGGTGCTGACCATAATGAATGGGGGAGACCTGAAGTTCCACATTTATAACATGGGCAACTCAGGCTTTGACGAACAGCGGGCCATCTTCTACGCTGCTGAGATCTGCTGCGGCCTGGAGGACCTGCATCGCGAGCGCATAGTCTACAGGTTAGATTACAAGACATCCTTCATTAAGTACATGTAGCATTAGAGACTTTTTATTATAATGCATGATGATGATTACTTTCAATTTTACTTTATTGTCAGACATAAAAGTACAAGGCAATCAATTTATAGTCTAGAATGTCTATTATCCATTTCTGCTTCACTTTCAAATTACCTTAAAAGCAAATCAGCAAGAAGTACAATTACAATTATTGCAAAATAATATAACTTACTAAGTACTAAAATGTATTGACTGTAAATCACTACTATCTTTGCCAAGTAGAGAGATAGAGAGATGGATATAGATGGAGATGGATAGATAGAGATAGATCTATATATCTATTAGAGAGATGGAGATAAAAAAATGTAATTTAGTTTTTCTGTGTGTATGTTTTCCATCACCAACACTGAATCAATATTGACACAGGACATACAATTAGTGAACTGAGGAGGGCCTTTGTTTGCATGTCCATCAGTGTCTCTCACTGTAGCTCACTTTCTTTGAAAACCACAGGGGTTCTTTCTTGGTACAAATGATCCTTTTCACTTTAGTCTTAACTAAACTATCCTTGAGTTAAGTTGTTTGTCTCAGTGACATTGGAGAAAGTGATGATGTTCGACTGTATTTACCTTGTAACGCACCTGTCACAGGTCAGCGATAGACACTTTGAGGTATGTCAACATGAAGACGGATATATTCTTAGAAGACACACCCCAAACCTTTCAACGATGCTGCATATCATTGTTTGCTATTGTTTCCTAGGTATTTTCCTGTTAGACTTAAAATGTACATTGAAAGTTGAAATTGAAATTTGGGAAAACATTTGGTCTACCTTTCAATGTCTTTTTAACCTTGTGAAAAGTGTAGGCCAGTCCAGTGTGTGATAACAAATTAAGCAAACAGAGATGTGTGTGCACATAAGCTTAACCACTAAGCCACATAAAGGCCCAACCTAATAAGACTCACACAGACAATAAAGGATGAATTGAAATGTAAATAAAATTTTAATAAAGAGACCCAAGATTTTACTATTATATATTTGATCTAGTTTGGTAGAAGCTAAGGATTAGAATCTTACTAATGTGTACTTTTCACTTACAGGGATTTGAAACCTGAAAACATTCTTCTTGATGATCGTGGTAAGTTTCTTCTCCTTGTTCTCTCTGTACTAAATACAATCGGAAACACTTCATGGACAAATGTATTTGATTAAAAGTGATTGTCCTCAGAATTGGGAAAGGAAGTTGCACAACATATTAACCATCTGTCTATACAAGTGAAACAATATAAACACAAAAGACTTTTCCCAACTGCCCCAGTGAACTATAAAGACATGGTTAGATGATTTGGTGTGGAAGAACCTGACTGGCCCGCACTTTTGTGAATGAATGGGCACACATCACTACAAAAAAATATTTGAATGCCTTACCATTATAAGTCAAGGTGTGTTTGTCCATATAGTATATATTTAAGTTAATCTTTGTACAGCCCTTGTTTTATACAAATGATGTGCAATAACCTCCACTACCCATCTTTAAACAAAAAAAGATCATATAAATGGGACCGTTTTCATTGACAATTTGACAAATATTAATTAAATTATCTTAATATTGAATGCATAGTTTGAAAAACAAAATGTTGATTTCTGTAAAACCAAATTTATGTGATTTATTGATCTCTGTTTTTAGGTCATATCCGTATTTCAGACTTGGGCCTCGCCGTTCAAATCCCTGAAGCAGAGACGATACGAGGGCGAGTCGGCACTGTTGGATACATGGGTACGAGTTTTGGCCTCCTGTTGAAAATACTACACATGGTACAATGGATATAACTTTACTTTCTACTGTCTTTCCCATGTTTAGCTCCAGAGGTGATTCAGAATGAGAGCTACACCTTCAGCCCAGACTGGTGGGGACTGGGATGTTTGATCTTTGAGATGATCCAGGGACAGTCACCTTTCCGCAAACGCAAGGAACGCGTCAAACGGGAAGAAGTGGACCGGCGAGTGCGCGAAGACCAAGAGGAGTACTCTGATAAGTTTTCTGAGGACGCCAAGAACATCTGCAGACAGGTGAGCAAAGGAATAGTCAATACAGAGAACTAATAGTATTAGAGCAGGGGTGTCCAAACTATGGCCCGGGGGCCAAATGTGGCCCACAGAGCAATTTTCTTTTTGTGTAGAGACAAACGCAGTAAAAAGACCAAGTCCACTTTTCTTTGTGGTTATTGTTGTAATATAGAGGGACAATAAGTGAATAAACCTGAACCTGAACATAAGTGAATTCAGAAAACAGATACAACTGAAGGGGACTTTTGGTGAAGCGAAATCAGTCACCTCAGCAAGTGTCCCTCCTTGGTATAAATCTCTGACATGTGGCTCTCGGTGAACAAAGTTTGAACACCCCTGTATTAGAGCATCAAAATATGACTCTGTTAGAGCCACTAATATGTTACATCTTCTAGGAAACGGTCCAAAAGAAATGTACATTCCTATCTCAAAAAGAAAGTTATCCAATTATAATAATAGTGTTGGCTGAGGTCCACTAGTGCTTGGGGCAGGGGTGAGGGGTGAGGGGTGAGTTTGAGTAATGATGAGGTCCATATGTATTTCAGGACAACTGAGAATGTGATAAAATCATTCTACCTAAACATCCCAGACTATAAACTAGGTCCAAACCAGGCTTGGACATAGATAGTCAAAGTTAAGACCTGGTTTATCCTGTTTTAAACCTGGTTCAGTTCAGTTTTGGCCTTGTAGCTTTGTAAGATAATTACACTGACTTTTCCTAGAGTACTTTTATTAAACTATTTCTGTCTCTTGTTTTTGAGTCTTATGTCATGTCCAATCTCGTTGCTCTCAAGTTGAAGTGGGAGGGGTTTGTTTTCGTGACGCGGTGGAACATTCTGACCCGAGGTTCATCCGACTCAAAGACTCCCCAGGGAGAGGAAGAGTGGGCCGGGGTGCAGCAGTGAGAAGAAAATAGAAGAAAGATGATAAAGGGAAAAATAGATGTTGAGAATATAGACATTTGTTTGATTTAAACATGGTTAACATTAGACCTAGCTTGATTGGACATTTTTTAGTCCTTGTTTAGCCCAAGTTTTGTCCTGTCATGGTTTAGACCTTTTTAATCCTAATTTAGACCCACTTTAGACCTGGTTTATCTGTAGTTTAGTCACAGTTTTGCTTAGTTTAGACTCTGTTTAGTCTTAGCTAAGACCAAATTCAGACATGGTTTTAGTCCCATATTTGTCCTGGCTTACACCCAGTTTAGTTCTGCCTTAACCCGGAATTTGCTCCCTTTTTAAAAGATAATAAGGAGAAAATACAATATAGAGGAGGGGCATTTGGGGGTGTTTTTTGCACCACACAAAAGACGAGGCTATTACCAACGACCCAAAATAGACAAGTGATCTGAGCTGTCAAGAGCAGAAAGTGAGTATGTTTTGAACCCACGTGTAAATTGGGTAAGTGTTGCGTAAGATGAAGAAAGGCAAAGGTGAAAAAGTGAATGTGAATTAGCTAGTTTTAGACAACTGAGTAGCCTAGCCTAGCCTAGCCTGGTCTAGCCCTATAAGCATTTACAGTATGTCAGGGTTTTCCATCTACCACAATACTGAAAGAAAGGATTTACAAGGTTTATAGTACTGTTGTGTGCCAACAACACTTGAGAACTACCTGTTTCTAAATGGCAACATAAAAATATAGTTTCAATATTCAATCTATTTTACATTTGGTATAGTATATTGACTCTTTTTCTATAACTATATTTTTTTTCAGGAATGGGCATGGGCAACACACTGATAACTAAGAAGAAAATACATACAATATCAACATACAAAAAAAAAAAAAGACTAAATGATATAAACTGCCCTTGTAGCAATACATGACTATACACTTTGAGTCTGGCTGTCTGTAGGTGTCAACAGATTACACATGTTGTCTAACAGTGCTGCATCAGATTTGAGTGAATGTGTTTGTTTGTTACATTATCCAAACTACAATGTCTCACCCTATTCTTCCTGTCTCTCCTCCTCTTCCTCCTGCTGTGTGTCAGCTCCTGGCTAAAGACCCCAAGGAGCGGCTTGGATGTCAGGGTCAAGGGGGCACAGAGGTCAAGCAGCACCCCATCTTCAGGAACATCAACTTCAAACGACTAGAGGCCAACATGCTGGACCCTCCCTTCATTCCTGATGTAAGTGCACTGCACATGCACACACCACACTGTGGAGCTTGTGGCATGAAACTAGTGGGAGCGGCAAATTAGTGCACAGGAAATACCATTGTCAAATATAAACAAACATTTCCAGTATAAATGTGCTATCATGGTGACCAGAGCACTAGCAGAAAATGTTAAATTTTTTACACATGTCCTGCACTATTGGGGATTATTGCCTGCGTGTGGCCATATTTACACTTGAAGAGGGAAAGTGACTTACCTCAGAGGGTTAACTGTGCTGTTCCACATAGATAGTGTTATCTGCATCTCTGTTAGATTAATCCGGTCAGTAGGACTAAACTCAGGACTATAATGTAACTCAAAATAATATCCATACATGTCAGATAAATTGCATTTATAATGTATGTTTTTGTTCCAAAGCCCCGAGCTGTGTATTGTAAAGATGTCTTGGACATTGAGCAGTTCTCTACTGTCAAAGGTGTGAACCTTGACCCCACTGATGATGACTTCTATCACAAGTTTGTCACAGGCAGTGTCTCCATCCCCTGGCAGAATGAGGTACTGCACCCTGAGATTACATCATACAGTTACTTGTACTATGTCATCAACACTGGTTTTCAGCATGATAACACATTTTATCTGTTAATGATTTTAACGTATGTCCTTTTAGATGATAGAGATGGAGTGCTTCAAAGAAATCAATGTCTATGAAACCGATGGGGTGCTGTGTGCGGATCTGGACGTTAACCGGCCTAACCCTCCACCAAAGAGAGGCTTTTTCTATCGCCTGTTCAGACGAGAGGCAAGTGCTAGTGCTCCGGCTACTGTGCGAGGGGGTGGGGGCTAAGGTACCTTTCTTTCTTCTTTCTTTTCTGTTTTCCTTGGCCTTTTTTGGAGATATTAAGTCAAGTGATTGAAAAAAGCTGTCTGACATACAGTAAAAATTAAAGGCACATACTGTATCTATATTTATCAGTCCAGCCTAGTTTGATTTTGTATTTTTTTAAAAGGCCTCTCCTCTGGGATTGCTTCTAAGGGGAAACATGCATAGCTGGTTTGTGGTGTGCAGAAATCTATATATTCACTACAAAATACTCGACTAACATCTTGAGCTGTGCTACAACTCCTAAATGTGCTTCACTGTACTCTTCCTTAGTTAATCCTTTCACTTTTATCATCTTTACGATTGATCAATGATTTTGTACTGCTTCGTGCCAATACTAACCATATAAATCCTCATTAAAATGACAGGGGCAGCTGATAGAGCCTATAGTGAAAATGATGTATGTATTGACTCCCTCCAGGTGTGTTTTAAAGGCGGTTATAGCGATGATGAGATCGAAGAGCCCTCACGAATTTAAACCACTCCTTCCATCTGCCTCATCCTTCCCTCCTGCCGCTGAACTTCACAAACTCCAACCGAGCGCAAATCTTAGGAACTCAGTGAATGTTGATCTGTATTTATGAGCTGTATTAAAAGTGTATTATAATTAAAGAAAAAAGTATGAGTTTAAGATTTTGTACATTTGTACTTGAATTTATGTCTAGATGTATATTTTCACTAAAGGTTGTATTGTACAAAAAGCCATAAAAGTACCACTTGAATGCATACATTTTATTTTGTTTTAATTTTTTAATGGAATGGATAATGCGCATTGGGATTTTTTAAGCACAGTACCAGTTGTCATTTTATTTTTCTAATGTAGCATAAGGCTTTTTGTTTGTATGTGCTTTTTGTTTCAATGATTTGGCAAATGTGATATAATCGGATACTCTCAGTCCCACCTTCCTTAGGCTCAGGTAGCGTTAAAAGAAGCGTGTACGCGCAGGTGAAAAGGGATAACACATGGTTAATGCTGTGATGCTTTCATGAATTAGATTTAATCTGTCTTAATTTAAACAGTTTGATCCTAATGCTCTCCTGTAAGGCATATGTCTTCAGCTCCTCTATCAAGGACAGCCTCGATTAGGATTAGACAATCTTTGGGCTGCTAAATGCATACAAAAACAATGATCAAAAGTCATATAAAGATATTTTGTCTCCCAAAATATTGAGCCTTGAATTTACTCTGAGGAGCTAAATTTTCCCTTGAAGTTTTCAGTCTTTGTTTAAAGGTTCACTGGAGAATTGATTTAAATAATGGAGGCCGATGATTGGCAGATGAGACCTGTAGCCTCAGAAGGCTTTTAATTGTTATTTTTGTTTTTTTTATTCAAAGAAACTTTCAATGACACAGCCTGCATTGGCCACTGTTTGTGATCATAAATGGCATGATGCTTATTCCCCATTTGCCGCTAGTATATCTCCAGTTATAACCTGTGGCTTTAGCTGTGTATGTACTAAATACAGTTATATATTTTTTTTAGAGTAATGGCACCTAACCTTCCATATAGACCCTGGACGTTGTTCTCTATAGGATTGACTTGAGGCTTTGGCTTGTGTGTGTGAAGACAGCGGGAGTTAACATCATCTGTGTACAGAGACACTCAACCACTTGTAAATCCCTGAATGCTGTGCACTATTGTTTTTAATTATAGAGAACATCTTTTTAACTCTCAGTTCCCAAATTTTTATATTTGTGTTGATTGATATCACAGGCATTTATACGTTTGAATCATGCTTAAATGCAGTCGCTGTTTACGCCTCACCAATACTGTGAATACCCAATTTGAATACATTTGCTTTGTGTGTATAGATGAACTGTATAAAATGCAGCTTTTGTTAAGTCCAGTGCATTGAAGTAATTTAATGTGCTATTTGAATGAAAATTCAGCCTGATATAGAGTTGATTGTACAGATGTGCAATGTCTGCATTTTGTTGTCAATATGATTAAGGAATTTAACTGAGCAAAAATTTTTACAAGATATTTATAATAATGCATTCATTGAGGTACGGTGTTGGTTGCCCACTGAGTACAAAATTTTGGTCTAAATTTTTGTCCCGTTATTACACATTCCATTAAGAAGTCACCATCAGGTCCATTTTTTATTTTTTTTGGTTATGTGTTTATTGCGCTCAGGCACATTTTAGGCTTTCTTCTTACCAATGTAAATTTTAGTCTATTAGCTTTTAGCCTCAAAAACCTTGTAAATGATGTATTTCTAACATAGCTCCAACACTCATCACCTTCATTGGGACAGTAAACTGTGTTTACCACCCATGCCTCATGTCCTTGACAAACATGCTGAATTCATAAATAAAAAAAATCTGTTTGGTCTCATTGCACTATTGTGTGTATGGACAATGATTATAGGAAGTGTCTTTAACTTTTTGCCAATGATACCAAAAGCGACATTGTGTTTTGTCAATAGAAAGACTGACAGCCTTCATTGTATGTGCCAGTTGCCATGTTAAGTTCTGGCATCCCGCCTTTCTACAATCTTTTTTTATTTTATTTCCGTCCATTCAGAGTAAATTCATTCACATAAAGGATCTTTGAATAGTTAAACAGTTTTGAATGTCGCACTAAGTGCATTGTAATGCCTGTTTTAAAATACATATGTTTTATTACTCAAGCATGTATTGGTTTGTAATACTTCAGGTTCCTTATATATGTTATGATGACCTTCTAGTGCCAACATATCTCACTGGTATCTGAGGACAACTTTATAAATGGTGAGGTGACCAGCTGAGTTCACCCTGTTTGAATGCATAGCATTCTTGTGTGTGCGCTTCCTTCAGATTAGGGATTTAAAAAAAAAAAACAAAAAAACGGATGGTCCTCAAGAGTGATCCTCGGTTTAAGTCTCCAACAGAAGGATGCGTTGACAAATGCTGGCTGTATTCAAATGGGATTTTTATTTTATTTTTTTTCTCTTTCCTTTTTTTTTTGTATCTGTACAGTCATGTTGTTCAACCACTGCAGTCATTGTTAATTCTTGTACAAGTTGTATCACTGGTTGTTGTACCATATCTGACATTTGTAATTATGAAATAATACACTGCCATTTGTAAAAAAGCTTGTGACTCATTACTTCGACGTTCTATGAACTGTGTGCTTCATTAGTGATCACATTTAATTTTCCAAACTAAATTTTATACTAGAATCAATGCAAACGGAGTATAAGCAGGGTTACAAGGGTAACTACGCTGCTCACTACATTTTACTTAGGGTAATTTGATTTAAATCATACTTTTCTGTATTGCAAGCAATAATACAAGTAACCAGCAGATAACGTGGATGTATTATTTATATACGTATGTATTATTTATATAT